>MU404104.1:0-238336 GCA_022695795.1 Biscogniauxia marginata | reverse complement strand
TCGTCACTAATATCCTCTGCTATCGTGTGCACTAGATGATAGGATCGTTGGTGTTGCTTTTGTTTGTGTACTTTAAACACTAGGGCATTTAAACGTCGCCTACCAAGCTTCTTCTCGTCACTAATATCCTCTGCTATCGTGTGCACTAGATGATAGGATCGTTGGTGTTGCTTTTGTTTGTGTACTTTAAACACTAGGGCATTTAAACGAGTTGCGATTCTGTCAGGAATAGTGAACCCGGCCGCCACGTCCCGGCCATGATCTAACACCTCAACATATTCACCCCGAACTACAGGTAGCTTTAAGTCCATAGTAGGATATTTGGAGTTGGTCTCCGGGTCATATTTAAAGGATATCCCGCGTGACCCTAGTGGCGATGCTATTCTTCTAGACGAGCCCCCACCGGAATCTTGATTCGTTTCCGGGACAGGAATCCATGGGGGTAGAGAGTCCACAGGAACTTTTTTAACCGAATGAGACTCATGGGAGCGGAAGGAATTGTGTTCCCATGTACCCGTAGTGAAAGCTTGCCCGTTTTTCTCGAAGTCAGCGGCTCCAACACCAGTAGGCTTTTGCGCACGCTCATTCTCGGCACCGGTGCGATCGGGGGGCTTGCCCACTGTGTCTTTGAGTTGTCGAGTGTTTGGGGTTGCCCCCCCTTCGATGTAGACTCCGAATTCGTCCGATTGAGGACTTTGATAATTATTCCTTGGCTCTGTGTACGTATCTGAGTCATCGTCAAGCTGTGCCAGTGGCCACTTTGATAGTGAGCCGCCACCTTTCGGCTCTCTTAGCACGAGCGCAGGCGTTTTGGGCGCGTGCCTTGCCCAATGTGACGGAGATGGCGCATTTGGCTCTATTCCAACGAGACACAGGCCCGTTAATGGATGTGAATCTCGTTTAATATCTGAGGTTGAGTGGTTCAAAGCCGATTCGGGGGATTGTGAGGAATGGCTGGAGCCTCCCAGGGCTCGATTGAGCCAGCGGCGGTTCATAGCGACTGCAATCTATTAATTGACCGTAATAATAGCACATTTAATATCGGAGAGTGGGCGTTATTATAGACGTAAGACTGAGGAGATGGGAATAACAATGTAGTCAGGGCCAGTTGCTATGTCGTCCAGGTTCCTTCAACAGTCGCGACCAGGCCAAGTGTGGTCAGGCTAGGACCTTGACAGCGATGAGGAGAAAAGAATCAGGAAAGCCCAGTAAGAATCTTCCGATAAGCACTGCCAATGAGTGATTAGATACTATGGAAAGGCTGCAATGTCCTCAGGCACCATTGCAGGCTCAGCCTTACCTGCTGCTAAGTAGAGAACCGAACTGTAGGACCACGACTTTGGCAACTCTTCTAATGTCTGGATGGCCAAGATTCGCGATGGCTAACGCACGGGAGAAATTTCTTGAAGATGATCACGACGCCATCAGTTCCTGGTATCTCCGCCCGGGTACGACACAGTAAGTCACCATCGCCGAGCCTCCAGCGGAGGCAGGAAAAGGAGAAGGGGTGCTGGTTAGAGACATTTTAGTGGTGTATAGTTGACTAGTTGTTAGGGCCGACATAGCCAAGGAAGCATACGAAGATGCCGTCCAATACCTGAAGCGAGAGTTCACGGGCAACCCCAAAACCCTTGTCTGGATCAACGCGCAGATCTCGCTTACGGAGGTTCTCGTCGAGGTCGAGACGGCCGAGCGCATGTATCGAACCCGTCGAGACGGGCAAGTAGTCATACCGTGCCTCAGGCGGTTATCATCATCGATCATGCTATATAGTCAGGTGTTTGATGTACTAGCACAACATCATTCCGAATATGTGTCTCTGGCTTGGGGTGCTCTTAAGTTCATCCTGATGGTCTGTCTCCTCACTCATTACATAGGACTAACTAAACAATGATGTTGACTCATAGCTAGGGAATCTTGAACCACGAGGAGCTCGTCAACCAGTTTTCCACCGCCCTAGCCGAGATCGCAGATGTACTACCTCGGGCTGAGGTCATCGCCGAGCTTTTTCGTACCGACCGAGTCAAGGCGACCCTATCAAGGGTGTACGCACACGTACTCCTATTTCTACGACAGGCAGTGAAGTGGTATGCTCACAGCTCCGCCGGCCGCGCTATATGCTCCATATTCAAGCCGTTTCCACTGAAGTGCGAAAGATTTATCGAACAAATCCGTGCCTGTGTCAAGTCTGTCGGCGAGGAAGCGTCGGTGGCATCGCAGGTTGAGATACGTGGCCTCCATGTCGAATCCCTGAACCATGGGCGACGACTAACCCGAATTGAGAAGAAACTTGATGAGTGGGATCGCGTGCATACCCAGAAATTGGATATCATCAGCCAAAACATCGTCGAGGTGCAGTCCAACTCTCTCGTGACAATCCAGAAACTAGAGAGTAAGGACATGCTATTTTCATTTATATCTTGAATGCTAAATAAATCACGACTAACAGTGCGATCGTAGGTAGTAATACGGCATTGGGAAAAGTTCACGTCGACACACAAGAGATCAAATACAAGGTCACAGACGTCCAGGCAGTTGTGCGAGATAGGACTCGGATCATCCAGTATGAGGAGGTGATTAAGAGTCTAGCACCAAAGACGTTACCAGAGGACGCTCTGCGGAAGCAACATTCATTTTCTAGACGAGCTGGCAAGATTGGGGGACAGGCTCGCGGTAAAGCCGAACTTATTCGCCGTTTAGACGACTGGGTGCTGCCCGAAAGCCCGCCCCTTCTGGTCATGCATATTGGCCCACGGGCACAAGCCCAAGCTAGAGAATTAGCAACCGAGCTGATCGATGTGCTACAGTCCAGTGTATCTTCTAATGTCTGCTGGTATCTACAGGCGGCGCAGAAGGAGGAGCCCTCCAGTGGCGTAGACATCTTGCGGAGCCTGATCTTCCAGTTGATGAGACTTGGCAATAGCAATGGTATCGGTACTAGCACCAGCAATGAACCTACTATGGATTCCGACACCTTAGACCTGGATAAGTTCCAGAACTCCCATACCGAGGCTGAGTGGCTTGAGATCCTCAGCCTAATTGTTAGGCGCTCCCCCCGCTGGTTTTTCTTCATCGAGTGTAACGGCCTACAGTCCCGTTCTAGCATGGGAGCTGAAGCTGCAGGAGAATGGCTAGCTTTCTTTAACCGGATTATCGAAAGTTGCCGAACGACAGAGTGCGATACTAGACTGCTCGTAATGAGCAGTTGCGACACCATGGCCGCTGAGGCGGCGAAAAGTCCTCTCGGCAGTGTGGCCAAGGTGCAGTGGTCTGCGCCGCCCCCGCCTCGCTTGAGGCATCTGGCTATACGACCAAGGTCCGAGAATACTAGGTGGATAGGGGTAAAGAAACGAGTCTCGGACGCGAGAAAGGGGTAGAGATGCAGAGTAGCAGGTTGCCACATAGGTGACTGGTAGAAGTGACTGCTTAAGGAACTAGGGTTCCACAACACGCATTTAAATCGTCCTTCGTCTGAAAAGGATTCATCCCATCAAACAGGAGTTGTGATTCGATTAATTTAATTTCGTTTAGAGATGTGTTCATATTTATCGCAATGAGCTTTCGTGGCCGGCCAGCCTCCTTTTTACAAGAGCGAGAATAAACCGTACTCGAGGACAGTATGAGTGAGGTAGAAGTTTAGGCGTATATCACCATAACACGAAATAGCATTCCTTTTCGTCTCTAGGTCGTTATTTACATAGAGATCAACTACTCATCTAATATATATAGGGCAGTAAACTACTCCGAGAGCCTAAGGGAGGTAGATGCCCTCAAACACGAGAACTATCCCTAACGATCCTAGATTGTTGTACCATGTCAATGAGAGCTTTTAAACTTGTCCAATGGGGTCAACCGTGTCAATACGTCAACGTGCCTAAACCTTCGCCCGGCCCTGGAGGTGTCCTTATTCGGATGAAGGCTGCTGGGCTCTGTCGTTCTGACTTGGACTTGATAGATAGCCAGCCCGGGTCTGCACCATATGCCAACTCCCTGAATGAGGGATATATACTAGGTCACGAGAATGCCGGCTACATCGCCGAGGTTGGCAGCGCGGTCGTAGACCTGCAAGTGGGCGAGGCCGTTGTTGTTCATCACATGCGCCACTACGGCAACTGCGAGTACTGCATAAATGGTTCTGAACATCATTGCGAGACGTTCAGGCACAATGCTGTTAGCATGAGTCGCGGCATCGGCTCGGACGGCGGCCTGGCCGAGTACCTGCTAGCGCCACGAGCGGAGGTCATCTCCATTGGCTCGGAGGACCCTGCCATATACGTGCCTCTCACAGACGCCGCGGTGACGGCTTACCATGCTATCCAAACCACAATCCAACGGCTCAAGCCTGGCACGAGCGTCGCACTTATTAGTATCAGCGGCATAGGTACTTATGGCGTGCAATTTGTCAAGATGCTGTCTTCGGCGCATATCATCGCCGTGGACACTGCTGGAGAGCGCCTGAGGGTCGCAAAAGAGGTCAGGGCAGATCACGTTGTGCTTTTCGGGGATGATTTAAGGCTAGCTATGGATCAAGTCATGTCACTGAGTGGCGGCCGTGGAGCCGACGTTATAAACGACTTCGTTGGGAGCGCATCTACGCTCAAGCCCGCGGCCGAGATCTCTCGACCGCAAGGCCGCATTGTGCTTGTGGGCATGCATGGTGGTACCCTCGAGGTCGATTGGGGCTTGATTAGCACGGGCTGTGAGTTCGCTATGAGCCTGGGGAGCACGCGGCAGGATCTCAGGGAAGTGTGCAGTTTGGTGAAGCAGGGCAAGGTGAGAGTGGATGTGCAGAGGTCCTCTTTTGATCAAGTGCAGAAGGCATATGATGAGCTGAGAGCGGGGACTTTAACAGGGAGAGCAGTTATAGTATTTCCATGAGCGCTCCATATGATGCTTGATGTTAAACACAGCATACAAAATTGTATCAGTCCCAAGTGATAACTGGACCAGTGCCGAAAGGGCAAAAGGGTGTATTATAATAGTGAAATTAGGTGACGTAGATTAGCGCCTAGTGTCTTCAAAGTTATATGATATACACCTACCTACGTAACTAAAAAAATATATTTTATCAGGTACATAGTAAGTTGATTTCCATATTTTCTAATAATTCTTAACTCTCATAAAATAGAACGAAATACTCATCCAAAATACCATCTCAAACTCCCAATATCTAGGCTAGAGGCTTATTGAGTGCCATGGGAATTCAGGTGTATGACAAACTATCGGCGGGATTGGAATTGTAGGCAAGTAGGCGGTTTTCATGGCTGACAACGGCAACATATGTCGGGGATCTATGAATCTAATGCTAGAAAAGATAGGATTAGCTCGTTTTGGAACTCAAACGGTCAGCGACTCTACGCCGCATTCCTAACTGTTATGGAGTGGGCCTTAATATGAGTACGTATCAACGATGTTGGTGCGTCAAGTACTTTAATGTTGGTTTTTATATATATACAATCCCTCCGTCCCTGGTCAGCCCCGTACCTGTGCCTCTCTTCACTGCCATAGGAATTTGGCCTGTATAATCTGGTAAAACAGCTGCAAGCGAAAAGCTCTCAATACCAACGGATAATGAATGGTCAGCCAACGCATATCAAAGCCATTGATATGATGATTGAAATTGATGCTATGGTTGAAAAACATAAGCAACTGATTGAATGTAAGTCATTTATGGTAGAATAGCGGTAATGACGTATGATATCAACCTCGGCAGCGTATAGAGGAAGTTGACAAGTCGATTGTCGCGATCCTAACTACTTAGTCAACCTGATAAACAGTTTTATTTTATAAACCATATTCTCGTTATATAAGTTGTATAGATACTCAACTAAGACAAGATTTAACACCAAATACTACGAAAATATAACCAATATACTCATTGAAGGGGTAAAGGGGTCCTGTTCTCTACCTACTTATATTCGACAGGCAATCTATGTCTCTTTTTTTTTCTCTTCTTAACCAACAATGCATTTAACTCTAATGTTAATCTTAGTCCTTTTTTTAGCTGGTTGGACTACTACTTCCCCTGTTCCCGATGTTCATAGTCGAGACCCGGGGTTGGTCATAGGCTACAGGAGGGTGAACGCCGTGAGTTGAACTAGGGAACAGTCATTCTCGTGACGCTAAACCTTGAAGTGTAGGCTGAAGCCGCGGCAATAAACGAGGCTCACGCCCCTGTCTATGATCCAGACAAGGCTACCGGGAAAAAGATGCTTGGTCTCGGTGTATACATTTCCAACAAGTTCGATGCTTTAAAGAAGGGCGAAGGATATGAATGGTAAGCCGTATAGTATATCCTATCCCCTGATAATCGTTTGTTTCATTCCACGAGTATTGCCATTTGACATGATGCTTCTGGAAGCTGTACTTATCTAATATTGAATCATTTAGGGTCTGTTATTCCGAGTCGACCCTGGAGAGTTCGATAAAACCTCGAAAGCATGGATTCCCCGGCTTAAAGACGGGAAGAAATTTTATTACTCTAACGAAGATGCCTTTAAGGATTACATTAAAAGCTTAGCCAAAGGTGACGGTAGCGATGGCGACAGCGACAGCGATGACGATAGTGATGACGATGTCGATATTGAGAAGACGTTACGACTCGCCCAGAACAACTACCTCAGTGGCTACTACATGCTAATACCGCCCAAACTCGTCGAAGAGGACGACTTGAAATGGTGGGCTGAGTGTTTTGAAGACGACGCAAAACTGCCAACAAAAGAGACAATCCATTATAACGAGTGGCGTAAAAATGTTTTAGGTAGCGCCCCATGATATATATATAAGCACAAAGGTTACAACGAAAATAGTAGAGATTCTTACTTGCTACGAGTGGTTATACAAAGTAATTTATTAACTTAATTAAGTAACTAAGTACCTCTTTTAGTTATATTAAATATATTACCGATATTAAATTAAATTTTTTTTTTAATTTTTATAAAGATAGTTAATATATTCAAGGTGTAAATACAATTTTTTAATAGTTATATTAAATTCTTTAAATTATTAAAATTATAATTACGTTTGTTTCTTTTTAATTTACTTTATTAATTTAATTAATTTTTTTTTAAAAATTATAAAAAAATTATAAAAAAAACTTTTCATATAAATATTTATTATAATGATAAATGTTTTTATTTATAATATATTTATATATTTTAAAACGTTAAGAAAATTAAATATATTAATATTCTGTTTAAAAAAAAACTCTTTTTAATTAATCTTTCAACCTTGACTGGTAGGTAGACACTAAAAACTTGAGCTAAGTGTGGCGCAGAGAATGGAATGTGGCATTCCAGTGAGTCACCGGCCCTCGCCTCACCAGATAATAAGGTTTGGCTCATCGCTGCAGTCTTCAAAATCTCTCCATCTCTCCTCACACCCAAGTTACTTCCTACATGAAGGATTCGTAGTTATGGCGCCTCAAGTTCCCAGTACCCCTTCACAGGGACCCCAGCCTGCCGACCGCAGCACTTTCCCTGACCTCAATCCTCTGGATCGGTTCCGCGTTGCCATTGCTGAAGAACTGTCACGAATCTGCCACATAGATAGGAGCTTAGCCCTCAGCTGCCTCGACCGGCCCACCACGCTGGATAACGGCGATTTGATACTGATCGTTCCTCGCCTTCGTATGAAGGGTGTTGCTCCTGCCGAGTTGACCAAGAAAATAGTCGCAGAGGTATGCTGCTGTCAATCCGGCGCTGGATGACCAGGCTGATACGGTCTAGTTCGAATCATACGAAGGCGCGAAAGTGAAAGCTCCCATTGCCGAAGGCACCCTCCTCAAGTTCTTCTTCAACCCCACCGAACTTCCATCCGCTCTTGTTCCGCTTATTCTTCAGCAGCAAAAAGCCTACGGCTTTAACCCAAATCTTGGCCTCCGAGACCCTCTGAAGCCAGATGCAGGGCAAAAAACCGTGATTGTTGAGTTTTCAAGCCCAAACATTGCGAAGAAATTCCATGCAGGCCATCTACGGAGCACTATCATTGGTGGCTTTTTGTCAAATCTATATGAGCGTTCAGGATACAAGGTTGTTCGTATGAACTACCTTGGCGACTGGGGTCGGCAATATGGCCTCCTAGCTTGCGGCTGGAAGCGCTATGGCGATGAAGATGCTTTCGCGAAGGACCCCATTGGCCACTTGTTTGACATCTATGTCAAGATCAGTGCTGATTTTCAGCCTGAAGAGGATGAGTTCAAAGCTGCTGGCAAACGCGGGGAAGACACCTCCGAGCTGGAATCGAAAGGACTTCTTGGTGAGGCCAAGGCCTACTTCAAACGAATGGAAGACGGTGATGAAGAAGCCTTGCAGCTATGGCGGCGATTTCGATCTCTGAGTATCAAGAGATATAACGAGACATATGCGCGTCTAAACATCCATTTTACGGATTATTCTGGAGAGTCCCAGGTAAAACAGGAGACTATGGAGAAGGCTGAAAAGATCCTTACGGATCGTGGTGTTACTGAGATCGACAAGGACGCATCGATTATCGACTTCGAAAAGCACGGTGCAAAGAAGCTCGGCGTAGCTATCATCCGGAACCGAAACGGGACATCAAATTACCTTCTTCGGGATGTTGGTGCTGCCATTCAAAGAGAAGATACATATCATTTTGATGAAATGCTCTACGTTGTCATGAGTGAACAGGAGACTCATTTGAACCGCCTATTCAAGATTTTGGATTTGATGGGCGAGAGATATAGTACATGGTCGAAAAAGATGAAGCATATCACCTTTGGGAAGGTGTGTTGAACCCGCTTTCCTATGTTTTGACCTGCCTGACATGAAAGCTGTACAGGTTATAGGTATGTCTACTCGAAAAGGAAATGTCAGGTTTCTCGACGA
Organism: Biscogniauxia marginata; assembly: GCA_022695795.1. Taxonomy (NCBI): domain Eukaryota; kingdom Fungi; phylum Ascomycota; class Sordariomycetes; order Xylariales; family Xylariaceae; genus Biscogniauxia; species Biscogniauxia marginata. Next base: position 229,490 of record MU404104.1, on the reverse strand, counting down.
CATCCTTGCGGAGGTTGGCGACTTTATGCACGATGTTATGCGTCGCAACGAGACGAAATACAGCCAGGTAGAGAATCCTACTCGAACAGCCGAACTTCTCGGTCTATCTGCTATTATGGTTCAGGATATGTCCGGGAAGAGGGTTCACAACTACGAATTTAGCCTTGAACGAATGACTTCTTTCGAGGGAGATACGGGACCGTATCTTCAGTATGCTCATGCAAGATTAAGCTCCATCTTCCGGAAAGTGGATATCACGCATGACGAAATGCTCAGCGCTGATTTTTCCCTTCTCGCCCAATCGCCTCACGCTATCAGCCTCCTCCGAACCATGGCCAGGTTTCCTGACATGGTGAATCAGGCGCAAAAAACATTGGAGCCAACCACAATCCTAACATACCTATTCAAACTAACCCATGAACTGAGTTCGACCTACGACCATTTAAGGGTCATGAATCCTCCAGAAGGCCGTGCTGTCTCGATTGCCCGAGCGGCTTTGTACGAGGCTGTTCGCCAGGTCCTTCACAATGGAATGACCCTTCTAGGGTTAACGCCACTTGATCGGTGAGAGCTAACCCCCAATCTTAACAAGTCCATTAACTAACACCGTCAAGGATGTAATTATTGTCAATGACAGCGAGGAGTTGAGCGTCCCATCTATTTCTAATCGGCTTACACGACCACCATTCAATAACACGAGGTATTGGGAAGTGCGGATCGGTGCTATGGGTCTCTAGTCACTTCTTAGTCACAGCGACTCCGTCGCTCTAGACCGGATAAAATTAATCCGAGACCATTAATACTCCTACTACTAGAGGGGCTTTTACCGTCGCAGTGTCTCATATCTTCCCAACATAAGCTGCTTTCCTTCAGAATATGGGAACGATCTGATGGGCTACAAAATTCCACAGTACGGTAGAGCAAACCACTTGGTCTATTTAAGCACTGGTACTAATTTCCCCTTCGATAAGTTCATTTAGCGTAGCTTTCGGCCGACCTTCGCCGATATTTCTGATCGAGTGCTACTCAACAAGCTAAGGATTCTTGCTTCCTGTCATGTGGTGGTCAATCGTCGGCCTTGGTGGCAGTTGTTTTGTGACTTCTACGGACAAGAAGACGGCGCTTAAAGGGCACCAGGTGTGGGAGGACGGCGAGTTGCGCGCATTGTGCCAACATAACAGCGAAGAGGTGCTTGCTCGAGAGGCATTTGTATACAAGCACCTTGGCGAACATCCGCATATCTTGCTTTGTTATGGTCTTGAGGAAGTACATCCGGGTGTCAATTCCCTGCGTCTTGAATACGCACCTCTGGGTGACGTGCGTAGTTTTATCAAGAAGCACAAAGCGGTGCCGCTTGAGGAGAGCATCCGACTGCGGATGGCCCTGGGTACGGCCTTAAGCCTAAGCTATATCAACAAGATGGGGGTGCAACACTGTGATATTAGTTGCCGCAATCCTTTCATCTTTAATCAAAGAGCCGCCAAAGTCTCCGACCTTAACATCGGCTCTTTGATTAAAGGGTATGATGAGCTTAAGCCAAGTGTTTATGAGGAATCTGCCTATGAACTGCCGCTCCGGGGGAGAGAGTTTCGGAACCGGCCTGCTCAAAAAATGGAGCTCTTTGCTCTTGGATCTGCTATTTATGAGATGGTGGTTTGGGCTTCGCCATACGAAGGATTGGAGGATGATGAGATCGAGAGAAAGTACGCGGCGAGGGAGTTTTCAATCCTGGAAGGAATTTCAGCAAGCTCTATCATTCAAATGTGTTGGGATGAAGAGTACGGAAGTCCAGATACAGTAGCGGAAGCATTAAAGGCATTGATTACCTCTCAAGATGAATTAAAAACTACGGATGTTTAAAAAACGACAATACTTTAATCAAGTTACAACCAAATAAAATTAAGAGATAATAAGGTTTCTTAGCTTAAATAATAATAATAATTATTATTATTAAATTATTATATAAATGTATATTTTTATATAAATTTAAACTTTTTTAATTCCTTTCTATTAAATTTTATATATTTTAAAATTTTATTTATAAATGTTATAACTTAATAATATTTAATAATAAAATAATAAGGTTTATATAAAGCTTAAAATGTATTAACTTTAATAATTATTTTAAAATTTCTTTTTTTTTACTTTTAATATTTTCGTTAATAAACTTGTTTTATTTACTTGTTTATATAATACGTTATAAAATGATATAAAAAGATAAAAGGTATAACGTTATATATAACTATTAAAAACTAGGCTCTTTTTTAATAATTTATTACTTTTTTTTACATTTTATATATAAAACTTTATTATTTAAACTAATATTAAGTAATTTAAATAATTAAAATAATAAATAATGTGACGAACCTCCTTGTGTGTTCCTAGTTAACTGACTTTACAAGTAAGTACGTATTAGGTTTTTTTGATTTAAAGGTAATAGTGAATTGAGATTAGTTTAAGTGATTTATAATGTCTTGTTCGTTAGAGAGATTTCAAGGTATTCTCATTATAGTATTAAGGAGTGACTATAGTTTTAGATTAATAGCTAAAGAATGAACAACTAGATACATAAAAAATCCTATTTTTTTTATACTTATTCTCCCTTGTATACGTTCCTCCCGTTTGGTATGTTAGATATCGAGAGAATTAAACTTAATTAAATGAACACCTTTGATTCTCTCTATAATTAGACTTAATTAGATAAACACCTCTAATTGGGTCACGTGATGTTATATCACATTATAAAGAGGGGACCACTGGTCCGTACATTTTTGGTCCGTGTCTAACTACCTCTGCTGGAAACCCTTTTAACATAGTTGATTCGTAACAAATAAATGGTTTTATAACTTAATAAAGTTTAATTATAATGTACCATATAAACGAATAAACAAAACAAGTTTATAAACGAAATTTCATAGTTATTACACTTTTAATTATTAAAAATCATTTATATTACATCGAAATTAATTAATAATTATTATTATTTAAACCGTTTTATTTAGTTTTTTAAAGTATAATTTATATTACTTAATTTATTATATTTTTTAAGTTAAAGCTTTATAAAATTAAAATTAATTATAACTCTTTAAAATTTAAATTATTAAATACTTTTTTATTTATTATATAAATACGCGTATTATAATTAATTTAATTATATATATTATATCGTTTTTATTTAATTATTACTTTTTTTAAAGCTCCCCTTTTTTATTATTAATTATAATATTATTGTTTTAATTTATAAAGTTATTTCTTTTTTTATATTAAGTAGTTTTAATTTTATATCGCTTATTAAAATATAATTTATTTTTTAAAAATAAATAATTTTATCTCGTAATAAAACCATTTTATATATTAATATTAAAATAATCTTTATAAGTTAATTATAAATATTTATAATATTTATAAAAAAACTTTTTTAAAACTTTTTAACTTTATTTATAATATAATTAAATTATAAAAATATTTCCCGAGTTATTATAAGTATTTTAATTTTTTAAAATACTTAATTTATATTAAGATTAAAACAATATACGCGTTATTTATATAAATATAAGTAATATAATAATAACCTTTTTAAATTAAAAAAAATTAATTTAATTACATAAAATTTTTTATAATATAAATATAATAACGGTTTATTAAACCTTATAAATAATTATTATATATTTATTTTAAAATATTAAAATATATAAGGTTAAAAAGTTAAAACTTATATAACAAATAATTAAATATATAAAACATAATAATATTTTTTAGTAATAATTTTCGAAATTAATAAAAATTAAAAGCGCATAATTTTTTTCGTTTTTTTTCGTGTATTTATAAAAATACTTTATAAAGTTTATATTAAACTTATTTATAATTTAATTATTATTTAATATCGTAATTTTATTTTTTAATAATAATAAATTATTATAATATTATAAAATAAAATGTTTTTTAATTAAAATAATATATAATAATAAAAAATAATTATAACTTATTTTCGATTATTTTATTAAATTTATTATAATTGTTTATATTATTTTATATTTATTATTATTATATTAATTTTATTTTAAATATTATATTTCGTAATTATATTATATATTATTTTATATTATTTTTAATATATATTTAAATCTTCGTAAAAGGCTTTTTAATAATCGATTTATTTATTTAAACGCGTTTAAAAAGTTTTTTATCGCTATATAAAATTAAAAATTTAGTTTTATTTAACGCGTTTTGCGTCACGATCGCGTAATAAAAACGAAAAAGAAATAACTAATTATTTAAATTAATAATACGTTAAATAATTATAACTTTTTTATAAAATATATATTTTCGGAAATTTAATATAATAATTAATTGTATAAATATATTTTTAAATTATTATCATAATTTAATATTAAAAACATTATAAATTTTTAATAATTAATAAAAACTAATATTTAAATAATATTTTCGGTTGTTAAATTAAGTTAATTAATATAAAAAAGGTATTTAGTTTTTAAAGTATAAAACTAAATAAAACGGTTTAAATAATAATAATTATTAATTAATTTCGATACGACATAAATAATTTTTAATAATTAAAAATGTAATAACTATGAAATTTCTTTTATAAACTTATTTCGTTTATTTATTTATATAAAACTTCGACGTTTTAATTTATAAAAAAAAACCCTTTTTATATTTTACATTTAATCACGGGATTTATAAACTATATTTATTAACTTAAAAATATTAAGTGTTATCTTTAATATTTTAACTTTTTTTTAAAAAAGTAAGGTTAATTTAAGTGGTTAATAACTACTTTCCCGTTATACATTTAAATAACATTATATATTAAATATAATTTTAATAAAGCTTTTAATTTAATTTATTCATTTATTATTTAAATTATAAATTTTCGTTATTATATTAAAAAAAGCGTTTTAAATATTTTTATATACTTAAAAAACAATATTAAATATAAATTAAATAATTCCACGACTTAATTTTATAATTACGTATAATTATATTAAGTCGAGATATAATCTTTTATTTTTTAATATAAGTTTTATATTAAAACGTTTATATTTAAATATTCGTTTTATAATTAAATAATAAAAATATAAATAACTAGTTAATATTATATTAAATGAAATATTTAAAACTTATAATAGTTTTTAACTTTTATATATCTTTTACGTATTAAATGTATTACATTATAAGTATTATATCAATTTAATATTTGATGTATTATATTTAATTTAATTTCTGGTGTTCGTGTTTCTAGCCATGGCTTCCTGTTGTCTCGTCATTTGTAAAAGAAGAGTCGAATCGGCTATTAGAAATGAAATTGAGGCCATGTTCCTTTGTTAGCGCCCATCGACCTTGTTTTTGTTGGTCTCCATCGAATATGTCGCCCCAACGCCTTTTCAAATCTTCGGGGATTAGGCGACCATATTCGGAGTCTCGAAGACAAAGACGCATTAGATGCCGCCGAGAAGATCCTGGTGGATCTTGAATTCTGTCGCGTGCGTGAAGCGCAGCTCTGTTGTTCAGGAGGAATATATCACCCTTCTCTTGTTTGATCTCCACCGCGTACCTTTCAGCGAGGTATTGAATCGTGTCAAGTGCATCAGCTTGGTCGGGTCTAAGCTTGGGCGTTGATGAATGTCGAGGGTATGTTGGTAGACCCGTAAGCGCGAATCTTGTAAAGCTGACAAAAGGCAGGTCTTCATGGTCTCTAAAGAGTAAGGGTAAAAACTTTGTCTTCTTGGTTGGTCTTTTTTGCGTACCGCTGTTAGACCCTATAGGATAATTTAGGGGTCTGAACTCACGTCTCGTGCGGCCAGTCATTCCTACTTAGTGTTTCTATTATATGCGGTTTTGTCTTCACCATTTCGTTGTAGATCTGGCCGAATGAAGCCCACCGCGTAGCACCCCCGTTGAGGGCAGTCTCCACGACGTATAGAGCAAGGATATCGCAGTGGTCGTTGTGAAATGGCTAGGTTAAAACACTGTCAGATTTAGGGTTGTCACAAACCTACCAGAACATTACCACTCACCAATCCGTGGTTCGAGAGTCCGGGCCGTGGATCACAGATTGACTCGTCATGCGCGCTGTATAGGTGGGCTTCCCAATATGATTAGCAAAATCATAAAGGGTACTGTGAAAGTAAGCCCTTACTGAGAACATCATTTTGGGCACTTTGCCTCCCCCTCTGGTCACCTATGTAACTAGCAAGACCGGCGAAAAGCATGATATTATCAAGTGTACTGTACTTGTCTGGCTGCAAGCCTTTCAAAATAACAGCACCTGTCCGCTCATGCAAGTCCCATGACAATCGTCTTAACTTTTGACCAAGAATCGGCAACTGAAAGGTGTCTCGATTAATATCATTGAGTTCTCTCCCGGAGGCTACAAGTTATGTAAGTAGGAATGCCAAATATCGCTTTTGGTGATATACCTTTAAACAGGAGTAAGGCAGTTTCGAGTTCACAAATATCTTCGGACGAGGTTCTGTAAGTGATGTCCTCCACTTTGAAAGTCTCCGAAGACCATACGGCTGGGGAATCGATTCGCTCATAGTTTCCTTCGTGAACATTCGACAGACTTGTACCTCGCGCTGTTGCAAGCATAGCCTCGCGACGAATATATGCTTGTTCATCAAATTTCGCCTCTATCTCTGGAAAATCTAGTGGCTCCTTCTCAGGTTCTATTATGCCGTGGGATTTCGAACTCCATGAGGGAGCCAGCTCTCGAATTGGGACAGATGACATCTTGGTCGACATGGTTCATGTAGCGGCGATGAGACTTTGTTCAATTATTATCTGAGAGTCAGTAAAAAAAATATTATTCTTTTTTTTTGGCGGGAGGAATGACGGATTAACCGGATCGCTAAGATCTTACATTGAGTAGAACGATTAGTGGTTTATAAAAGATGGAGGGATACAAGCAATCTTGACATGAAGCAACATCTGATACCAGCTTCATCCCCTCTACTACGTCATGGGTGTATGATCTGTACCTAATTAATTAACGCGTAGCCAATCATTCCATCTCGCAAGTCCGTGGATATGCATTTCAAAGACCGTCCAGCTCGAGATAAAGCTTCGTCATCTTTTATAAATCATAAGGCTCCTACCACGATCGAGTATTATCAAGATGGTGACCTGCTATAAGTAGTGATAGGTCGGCTAATATAATGACTACAAGTGGCTCATGGTCAATCCCAACATTTTCGGTGGCATGCTTCTGTGCAAAGTTCTGAATGGTCGACGTTATCTGCAGGTAAGCCGCCCGAACCCCCGCCCGACCAGCCTCTCTTAACATGAATGTGCTTACTGTCTAGGACTTGAGCTCTAACAAGGAGCTCCGGATGGCTTCATATGTATCACTTTTTAACGACGTCTTTTATGTCTCTGAAGAGATAAAAATAAGGATAAGAATCCCTGTTGTCTGCCGTGGCATTCTTAGACAGCCTCTAACAGCGGCAACTTTCCAGGCAGGGGGCATTATCATTGACGGCGACCATGCGTAATATTTTTCGTCGGATAAAAAGCAGAGAATCTCGTTCAGGAACACCGAGTGGTCTGAAAATACTCGCGAATCCGGAGAATCCCATTGCGGAGTACGTATTTGTGCGGGCTACGGCCTAGGTTGTACTGGATCGGGAGCGTTACTAACTCCCGCTTCTTGCAGTATTGTGTTTGTGCACGGTTTGAATGGTCACCAGGAGGATACATGGCGGCATTTAGACATGTCTGTGTCATGGTTAGAAGCATTTCTGTCTAACAGCGTCCCTCGTGCTAGGATCATGGCCTATGGTTATGACTCCAGAGTGACCGATTGGAACGGTTTTCTGAACAAGGTCGCGATATATGGTATTGAACAGCAATCTCAGACTCTCCTAGAAACCCTTGCATCTCATCGGGCAGACCAGGATGCCAAACAGGTACCTACATACATACAAATTATTGCTCCTAGTAACAGGCTCCCCGAACCGTGCGCTGACACAGCTTCTTAGCGGCCCATCTTCTTTATTTGCCATAGCCTGGGCGGAATTGTTTGCAAGGACGTAGGTAACACTGTTGCTTGCAAGCTATCCCTCGAGCTGATCCATCTGCCAAGGCTTTGATTCGTTCACAGTGGACTGTGGAGAATCATATTGCTCTCATCTGTCAATCAACGCGTGGGATCGTGTTCCTGGGTACACCTCATAGTGGGGCAGCGATCGCGAAGTTCGCCAAGCATTTGGCCAGCGCAGTTGGACTGGTGAAACAGACCAACTCGACCAATTTGCGAGAGCTTCAGAAAGGTTCAGACGAGCTGAAGAAGCTACAGGAACGCTTCGATCAACATTTAAGGTCGAGAGGCAGGTATCACTTGCCACCTGTAGAAGTAAAATGTTTCTATGAAACTAAGCCCATAACGGGAATTGGCGTGGTATGTCACTCCTGTTTCTGATTTCTGAGAATCAGTCATGTGAGGCTGACGGCATTTTTAGGTGGTTGACTACGAATCGGCAGTTTTAGCCGGCAATATTCCAGCCGGAATCGAGAAGGATCATCGGGAGATGACAAGATTTGACAGTCCTGAAGACAATGGTTATAAACTCGTTGAGTTCACAATCCAACGCTGGCTAAATCAACCACGACGAGGTATGTGTCCGTACGCTTTAGGTTTTATAAGTATGAGCTGGGCTTATGAAGTAATTATAGAGGTTACAAAGACCATGGCCGACAATGCAGCGCCGCTGTATGGCTTGTCTTCTTCGGGCTCTAATGCGCTGGACACTGCTTCCCGGATTCAAGACATGCCGCCTCCCGCGCCGTCAAACAGCCCGCGATCGTCGTCTTCAGATTCTTCCACTGGGTCAGGCTTCGTAAAAATACCTCCTCGCGGCAATTTTATCTTGAATGAGAGATTAGTGAAGTTGCCCTTTCACCACATTCCGACTATATTAAGCAACCGCCAATCGAGATATTTCCAGGCAAGAGAAAGCGAACTAAAGCAGCTCGAGGCCGCTCTTTTCCCGAAGCACTTAGGTCCCAATGGTCCGAACACATTGAATCATCGCATATGCACTATCACAGGCTTGGGCGGCGTGGGCAAAACCGAGCTCAGTTGTAAATTCTTTGCTAACTTCAAAGACGACTTCGACGCTATCTTTTTCGTAGTTGCTGATTCCGAGACTCGGCTGCGAGACGAGTACAGTCAAATCGCAACGAATTTAGGTCTTGTGGATTCTTGTGATCAGAAAGATTCGGAAAAGTCGTCCGAAGTCTTCAGGCTGTGGCTTGCTGATCCGATCAGGGGGATTCCTGATGCTAACACACCACGCACTGCTATCAAATGGCTGCTAATATACGACAATGCAGAGACCGCCGATACGCTTAATAAGTTTTGGCCTCCCGGGAATTCCGGAAAGATCCTAATCACCAGTCGAAATCCGTTAATAGCACCACGCGGCCTCTTCGGTTCTGAATCTATACGCTTGGAGGGACTCCCCATCAAGGACGCAGTGCAGCTCCTTCGGGCTTACAGCAACGACCACAGTCATGATGTGCAATCGATTCGGGATGCAACTCAAATAGCGGAATGGGTTGAAGGATTTCCAATGGCAATTGAGCAACTTGGCTCCCTCATATTTGATGAACATTTAACAATCTCCAAATTCCGACAAGTCTGGCCTACCAAGCACAAGTTATTGAGACGACTCCAGGATGACCCTGGTATCAAAGACAATTTGGTCACAATTTGGTCCCTAGAGAATCTGTACGAAAATCACAGAAGCTCGTTCGAGTTGCTTGGCATACTGTCTTTGCTTGATCCGGAGTTAATACCACATGAGCTCCTAATGCCGAGCTCGCAATTCTCGGAATACAACGGCCACTTTGTGGACGAAGCTTCGTATATCGCATCACGTAAACAGCTTGCTGATAAATCTTTGATTGATGTGTCACGCGAGACAGGTGATCTTCGAATCCATCGTCTCGTCCAAGACCTCACGCGGAATTTAATAGTTCAAACAGAAAAAGCTGATACCTTGATAAAGATGGCCATAAGCTGCGTTGCATCCATGTGGCCCTTTCTCAACAGGGACTATGTTACTGGCACAGCCACAAATGTTGATCGTTGGGAGAGATGCCGCCGCGTATTCCCACACATCCTCCACTTGAGAGACGTACATGAAGAATGGTCGAACCTTGATCTAGAAGGACTAGCTACTATGGACTTACCAGAGCTTCTCTTGGAGGCAGTACAGTTGGTGGATCTGAGCATTCAACTCTTGTAACAATTTGCTAACTAACGCAGGTACTGCAATGAACGTGGTGCGGGTCACGAGGCGATTGCTTTGGTTGAAACAGCGGACAACATATACAAGAAGAGCATGAGGCTAGACATTTCACCATCGATAATGTATGAATACAGAGCCCGGGTCTATCGTGCAAGGATTGGACTAGCTGTATCTTCAAGAGAAGGTGACGATGTATTCGAATTCGCTCATCAGGCATTCGAAATCGAGAAATATCGACATAGAGACAAGGATACCCCGTCTTCGATATTAGCCGTGGCATACAACGATCTAGCAACTGGTTGGGCTTTTCGCCGGGAATGGAAGGCTGCAATTGAACTACTAATTGAGTCGAAAAGGATCAGAGAAACGCTACCGGGGTTTACAAGGGACAAGCTCTTCTCCCCACTGTACCACCTTGGGATAGTGTATCATCATCAAGGGAACTTCGACGCGGCGGAAGCAACACTTACACAAGCCATCAAGGACCGCTCATCAGCATTTGGACCGAAGGACAAACGATCGGTTCGGTAAGTTATGCTACCATTACTCCCCCAAGTCATGATACGACTGACGACGAAACAGGAGCGCAGCTCTATACTATGCATTCGGAAACATGAGATTGGATCGTGCAGACCGAAGACGTGGTGATCTTATGAAGGCGTTGGCCGATTTCAAGGACGCGGTGGATATTGCGACAGCGTGTATGGGTGCAAGGAATCGGACGACGCTTCTATGCCAGTATCAAGTGGCAAGGGCTTCAATGCTCCTTCAAGACTACGCAACTGCCCGGTACTTCACCTGCACAATCATCTAACTAGTCGAGTTAAACGTGAACTAACACAGAATTACAGCGACTTGCTCGACGAGGTACTCACACAGTCGATAGACAGCCCCATGTACGAGCGTGATACGGCGAGAATGTCATATCTCTATGGCCACTGTTTAAAGGTGCAGGGCTGTGACGAGGAATCATTGGTATGGCTAAACAAGGCTCTCGGCATCCACAACAAAAAACGGGCAGGGAGTCCCACGACATCAGAGGCCTTAACCTATGCGGATATGAATGCACTCATTCCGTATGACTTTCTGTAAAATTCCATTAGCTTACTAGAGTCCTAATATTTACATTTTAAGAAAAGTCCCTTTAACAACCCCCTCTTTTTAATAAACCCATTCTTAAATAATTAAAATATTTAAATAAAAGGTAATTTATTTCCCTTTAAAATAAGTAGCTAGTTATTAGTTTTTAAAAATTATATAAAACTAAAAATAAATAATTATAAATGCAAAACTCATTTAATATAAAAAGTATAATGATTTTATAAGTTAAAAAAATTAATAATAATAATAAGCTTTAAAAGAAGTAATAAATAAATAAAAGTAAGATAATATATTGAAATATAAATATAAAGGTGTGAAAGTAAAGCTTTTATAATTGTAATTTATAAGATAAATTAATAAGTTTAAAAAAAAACTATTTATAATTTATATATATAACTAAACTATTAAATATTTAAAGATTATAAACTTATAAATAAACACGTAAAATAAAAATATAAAGGTATATAATAAATAAATAATATTAAATTATTTAAATTTTAAAGAGTTTTAATTAATTCAAATTATTATTAATGTTTATTTTAATTTTTAAAAATATTAACTAAAAATATAATTATTAATCGAAATAAATTGTCACGGCAGCGTAAAGGGGTTTAAAATAATATTTGGGTTCTTAGTTTATTAATAAAAATATTAAAAATAAAGAAGAAGGAAAATCTAAAATGGTCGCTAAGGCCATTTTAACAGCTAAATACATTTTAAGCTTTATATAAGCCTTATTATTCTATAATGAATATAATAGCGGGGTGCTTACTTATTATTTATTATCCTGTTAAACCTAGTGTTACTAAGTCGTAACATAAATTACGTGTTAAAAAGTTAAATATAACGGTTTAAATAATGTTAATTATTAATTAATTTCGATTTTTTTTATAAATCATTTATTATTATATAAAGTTAATAAGGGGTTATAAAAGTTTAAAAGACTTTATAAGTTTTAATATTAAATAATTTAAATAAAAAAGATAAAAGTTAATAAAATAAAGCTTATAAACCGGAGGTTTATAAAGCTCCTCTTTTTTCTTTATATAATTTACTATTATTTATATAAAATATTAAAAAGAATTAATAAATTATAAATAAATAAATTTAAAAACTATTAAATTATTATAATTTAATAATATTAAGCTTAATAATGAAATAATAAATAAACACCTTATTATTATATTTATTATAAAATAATAAGGTTAAAAATAAAGCTTAAAATGTATTTAGCTATTAAAATGGCCTTAATAACCATTCTAGATTTTCTTTCTTTTTCACCTTTAGTATTTTTATTAATAAACCAGGAACTTAAGCATTGTCTTGAACCCCCTTGCGCTGCTGTGACATAAATCCACCGAATTTAATGAGAAAAAGCCTGTGAGAGCCTTTACTATGTTTCGAATACTACAACAGGGTCCAGAGAGCGGGCTATGGAAAATACAGAGTAATATACAAGGGTCTTTCGACAAAGGTGTCCATTGTTTGACGAGGAAACGGGCCCCGATACTGCTTAAGTCGTGTCTAACAATTTCGACTGACAGTAGTTCTTCAGGCCCTTTGATATTGGTGTCTAATGTCTAATTCGTGGTAAGGCTTGATGCCGGCTCCGGAATGAGCATTTGTTTGTTTCAGTATCAACGCCGTTGGTATTAGCATATCTGATATGTGAAAAAAATAGGACGATTATTATCGAGAAAACACTCTGAACTGTCTTAGGGTATAAAATTATGCTCCTAGTACTCCTGTGTAATCCCTCCCTTCCCTCCCCGGGAAGTCCCTACTCCCAGGGATTCTCAAGATCGATGTCAGGTAGCTGAAATATGGCGAGCGTCGCATCATCATGCCGCTGCTGGCCTAACCCATAACCAAGAGGATCTCCGGCTAGGTTATCCGACCAAGATGCAGGAGATCCGCCAAAGAGGACATCATCACGACTATTGCCTAGGTAGTTAGCGTCGTCTTGTTTATCAGAGCCATCTTCGTCTCCCTCAGTATCGTCTCCCTCGGCATCCAAGATACCGTTAGACTCTGAAGCCTCTTCCCTTTCAATTTGGGGGTCGTCACGATCTTCTTCCACGGCTTCTTCAGGTGTCCACGGTAAATCGTCCCAGTATGGACAATGAGCCTCTCGTCCCTGCCACAGCTGCTCGAAAATTTGCCGGGTATAGTTCGCGCTATATCTTGCCGTACGCTTATAGCCGGAGCGGAATTGTGCAATATCAAAGCCACAGCTTTGGAGGACCGAGTCCCAAAGATCACCAACGTAGCCTCCTATCCCTATATCTGGATATATTGAAGATTCTGAATAGGCAACATCTGAAACAGCTCGGCCCTGGTAATCAACAGCAAATACGTCCGCACCGCTCTCGACAAGATACCTAAAAGCCTCGAACTCTTGTTTCCCAATGCATCTTGGATGTCCGGCGCCAACTAAGCATAAATGGAGACACGTACTGCCATCCTCGTCGCGATCTTGGATATCGGCACCTAAATCTAAAAATTCTTTTAACATTCCCGCCGTGTAGCCAAAGCTCTGATTTATACAATATTGAAGGAACAGTGAACGTCCATTTTGATGCCCGTATTTTCGGATATCGGCGAAATAGCGGGTTGTGTCTGAACTCCAGCCCAGGCGAAGTGACCCCTGTGGGATAGTCAATATGTTGTGGCCAAAGAAATTTATTAAAAATTCGATATTACAAACAGGAGTACCGTTGAAGGCCACGCTTTTGAGAAAACAGAACTGATCTAACTCGATGGTCGGGTCGGCGCCTGCTTCCAAAAGCAACCTCCGGCATTTATTGATCCGGATGTATGACGGCTCATCAATAATTTCATTTCGGAATACAGGATCATTATGTATCTGTAACGGGGTGCTAATGTTATGTTATTAGCATTTATCGATTTCGTCTACTGGGGATGTTTCGTGGCCGCACAGAAATGAACCGTTCTCATCCCAGTTACGAACGCCGTTGTCGTAAGCCGCATGATCAACGTCGATGCCGCTGTCAACTAAGAATTTGCACATTTCCGGTTGCTGCATCGAATACTTGAGTCGATGAAGACGTCAGTCGTGCTACTAAATCCATGCACAACACCTACCGTTGCTTAGTGCATACGAAATGAGGAAACTTACAGAGAGCAACGAGGCGCCATACTCATCATGGTCACGGAGCGAGGCATCGCCATTCTTAAGCATTTCCTGGAGTTCTTGGAGTTTCCCCTCCCTGACAAGCTCAAACACTAGCGATCCAGCAGGCAAGACCCGGTTCACCATGAGTCGTGAAACGGACGCTACACCCTCGAAGAGCTCGCGCTGGAGCGCAGAGGCGATGAACATGTGGAATCGCTGATTATTTTTGGGAATGAAGGTTACTGTCATCTCGTAGTCCACGTAGCCTCTCCTTTGTGGGCGCGGGTGTTCATCATCGGCGTCATGAACCGCGTTTGATCGAATTCGCTTATGCATTATGAGGCCCAATGTGCCGATCCCGATATCCGTCTCTTTGTATTCTCGAGTCTGCTCTAGGACTCCATTGGGTAAATGCTCTAGCTTTCTGGTCACTATATGTATGGTTAACTCGTAGGAGCAAATAATGGTCACAATATGTATCAGTGAAGGCCTACCCCCTTGATTTATGGACAGTTCGTTATGTCCGAATGACCGGCTAAAACGACTGAGCTGGCCATCAAACAATCTTTTAGTTATTCTCCTTATATCATCTTCTCGTGCCTTTTCTTCCATCTGGCAGATGGCGTCGTGTCGCTTCTGGGCCGTTCTAAGAAGTGACTGCATGTTCTCGATGATACAAGTTGCTTGTTCATCATCGTCCGCGTAAGTGTCGATGCTCCTGCTCTTCTCATCAATTAAACAGCTGAGCTGATTGATACAATCTATCATCTCATTCTCGGGTCCCGAATTGTCAGAACAGGTGCCCGAGTCTTGTGGATAAATGTGAGATCCATTGCCTTCTGTATTCTCCGGAATCGGCTGGAAAGGTACAGCTTCTCGAGGGGAGATAACACGGTCCCTTATCTCTTGGAGAATCGTGTGCATGGAGTTCGTATCTTGGGCAGAGATAGATGCTCTTGCTTCAATGGCCTGTTGAAGTGAGGACAACTTTTCCTGCATGTCGCTGTTGTGGCTGAGAAGGTTACTAGAAAGGCTTGCTTCAAGTTGAGAAAGCCCTATAGTATGACACTGACGCTGCGTCTGTATGGATGCGTCGAGCTGCTCCATACGTCGGCCGAATAGAATACCCTCCTCTCTCGATTCGTAGAGTATATTACTGGCCCGATAATTAGGAGGATTATACGACATCTAAATCGGTGAGCTCGGACAAACCTTGAAAGAACATTCAATCTCAGACTCAGCATTGCAGCTTGCTGGGTCACCTGGCCATCAATCATGTTCAATGTCTTTTCGTCCATGACCAACCTCAGGCGCCTCCATATTCGGCCGGTGGTCCTTTCATTCGGATAAATCTGTAGCTTTTCTATGACTGCCGCCAACGAACTAAGGTGTTGCACACAGTTTTGAATTTGTCCTCGGAGCGAAACGTCGTCAGCGGCAGCTCGAGACTGTTTGATTTGCTCCAGTGTCCAGTGTAGGTGCAAAATGGTATTCGCTAGTCGCTGCACGGTGGGAGGACCATCTTTCACAATCGAGAGAGTATTATGTATTGTCTTCGCGCACTTAAGTCCTAAGAGGACGAATGCTAGAACGTTGGCACTGGCGCCGATGGCCTCCATTGTGCTAGTTTCCTCACTCTGAAGACGCTTAACCGAGAGCTGTTAGAAGTCCTTTTACGTATTGTGAGTAAAACGAATCAAGTTGAATCTTCGCACAGCCTGGATAATCAATATTTACCTATTCCTACTAGATAAAGGATCAGTATCTTACAGACTAGTAGTGTATAGATCATAAACGCGACGGTAGATCAGGAAATGGCTAACACAAACCATGACCGCGGTTATTGTATGTAATTCGGCGAGTCAGCTGTCAGAACAGTTGAGCATTGATGTTTATTGTGTGAGAGGATTGAAGCATTCTGCTGATATCGATTGAAATACGAAGGGGAGAGTAAGGTAAGCTTCATTGGGATGGTAAAATACAACCTTCCGAGCAGGACGGGGTGTTGGGGGGGAGAGTCGTATAAATTCTGCCTCAGGCTTAACAGGCTGTCATTGGGGCGGAAAGCTTACGTGATGAGGCAAAGGTTGTTTCAAGACATACATGTAGCCACTCCAGGCTGGTTGAGTAAACGGTTGGTTCAGAGGTGATGTGACAGGTCAGTTTAGTATTCGTTGCGGGATTGGACAGAGGCAACGAGAAACTGGATCTAGGATGTTTATAGAGTGTATACTGGGAAAATCATATGTTAAAAACGCCAGCAACAGGTGCCTAATTTCAACAATGTCGGCTTGCTCTGAACGTAATGTATTGGCTCCCTTAACCAAATTTCACTTAAGATCAACATCGAGAGCAAGTTCGGCTTTATTCAAAAGTTGACCTAATGTAAGAGAAAATGGGTTAGGTGGGTTGCATTCGTTGGCGTACGTGCATACAAACAATTAAATATAGATGGGTTTATAATTTGGTATGCTTAATGTGATACATAAGCACCAGTGTTAGTTATTCTCCATATAAGCCAGTTCCCAAGTACCGACTTAATAGCAGGGGGCACATATTAACAAGTAAAGATAAATTATCCGTCAAAATACTTGAATCAATAAACACTGCACGGCTCTCACTAACGAGAAACGCACCATGGCCTGATTGGTGTTATAATGAGTCTGAGAGGCCCTGAGTTACTTTTATCAATGTCAATCAAATGTGAACAATCCAACTGAAGACCCTTAGGAATTTGCCGAAATGCCAAACCACTCTAAATCAGCATCCCCGAAAATCTGTATATTGTGTGTAATACCCTAGAGTATATATTCATCAGTCGTTGTTGTCGTCTGGCAAGTTTGCTTAGAGAGAGAAACTAACCGTGCCATACGCGCCCTCCACATTCTCCCCATACACGTATCGCGTATACGGGCTAGCTGGGTCGTCGGCGAATGTTTCTATCGGCGTATCCGGATAACCGAAAACGCCAGTCCACTGCTTGATTGTCTCGTTGTAGTTCTGCGGATAGAGCGTGGTGTCCGCGGAGCCATGATGGATGCGCATCCTCGGCCGAGCACCCTCATAGCCTGGATACATAGCCCTGGCCGTTGCGGCCCAGTATTCTTGACTCTCGGCGATCCGACCCTGCGAGCAAGTGCTGTTCCACCCGTTCACGGTTCCCGTGTAGAAGCACCCAGCCGGAACACCGGCATATACGACACCGGCAGCGAACATGCCTGGATATGTGGCCGCAAGGACATTCTAGGTCATGGTTAGCATGGATATCCTTGAGACCAGCAAGGATGAGCTTGCCGTCATCATGGCACCAGACGAGCTCCCAGTTACGAAAACCCTCTTTGCGTCGCCATTATACTGCTCCAGTGTATACATGACCATGTTAGCAATTGAGTTGCTATCAGCGCCGCCGTCGTGTGTCAGCGCCTCATCTGAGGACACGTCCCAGCATGTTCCTTCGTAAGGCGACTCGGGATATATCACGATGAAGCCATGTGTGTCCGCCAATGTCGCATAGGGGGTTCCGGAGAAGTACGCCGCTGCCGTGCCCGAACAGTAATGTATAGCGACGATGATAGGCGGGTTCTCTGCGAGGTTTTCTGGCACATAAATGTACATCTTCGTCCCTGATGAGTTCTCTCCAAAGTTCGCCACCTCTTCCAAAGCGGCACGCTTCACTAGCTCTGCGGCGGCTGTTAACTTGCAGAGGCTGAAAGCCATTGTGATCAAAACCCCGAAAAACAGCATGTTGAACTTGGGTGGGAAGAAGGTTATGAAATTTGTGAGAAATTCCAGATGCTGAGATATATTTGAAGAGAATTGAATTATATATATACTCTTCATTCGTAGCTGCTAGTTCATTAGCCTATACAGGACGGATGGCATGGCACTGGAAGATATTAGTGAAGTTACGCGCCTTTGAACCGCAAGGGCTTCCCGTCTACTCCGCTAACCCGAAGTTAGTCTCCGAGTTCTTGTGATCCCGGGGACTTATTCAACGTCGGTATTGTTAGAGCGCATACCCAAAGTGTCGTCTTCACAAACTTGAATAAAACAGTATGGAAACACTTGAAGTAGGGTCTTTGTGAAAACACCACGAGTGAGCTCCTAACGGTCACTCTATGAAGGGCCGAGGATGTTAAATAGAACACGGAGCTGGGCTCCGTGTTTTCTTGACCAAAGTTTGTTCCGCCAATTGGCCGGGGTTCACGTTGTTACGTACCCCCACTCCTTAAGCACAGGGCCAGAGGATGAAGGATCAAAGCGCAAATTGTAGGCCAATGCATTGCTAGAGTACTATTACCCAGCCATGTTAAGTCTCTATCTCATGTCATGAGGTTCGTGCCTCTTCCTATGGGAGCGATGCCAAGCACTTGGCGGGTTGATCTGAGGAGGTGCAACGCCCAGTGTTGACATTTAGATTGGGTGTGTTGCTACCAAGGACCTAACAAGTATACTCCTCGTTCTCTGTAGAATCACTTGATGTAGTCATAATACATTATGAAAGCCCTGGATATAATAGATCGCTCATTAGGAATATAAATGTTGTTACCTAGCAAGAATTACCCCGTTGTAGCTTATATTACTAAGGCATTTATACATGAAAGGATAAGGCAATAGGGAGGTCTATCATGCACAGCCTTTATGTTATTTTTCTAGTTGCGTTTTATTTAGGCTTTTCATCACTCGACTGGCCAGCCGCCTTGCCAGGATGAAGACTGTTCAACCCTGTCTTGTGTTCTGTATGCTCCTTGCTGAGTTTTCTCTGGCCGACGAGTGGACTTACAAGAAGTCCTGCTCCAGCAAAAGCGGCATACATAATCCACATGGTTCGCAGACTATTCCAGTAGGCTGTTCTAGCAACAACAGCCTGGTGCCCCTGGAGTGATGCGACTAGTTCTACACTACCAGCCGCGCTGCCGCCGGACAAGCGGCCTGCGATCTCGGGCCCAAGTTCGGCTAGGAGATATGGATATTGCTTCTCCATGCCGTTTTGGAAGACGACTCCACCGATCACAACGGAGATAGACGTCGCTAGCTGCCGTATGAATAAAAATGTTCCAGTGGCCGACGCGATATCGCGCCCCTGAAGACCCGACTGCACCGCAATTAAGGGAGACTGGAAGTTGGGCCCGACACCGATGCCGGCGATGATTTCGTATATGATTAATTTGGCCCAGTTCACTTCTGCACCGAGGTTTATGAAAAGCCCAAACCCGAGGGTCAAGAAGAACATGCCAAATATGATTGCGGGTAGGTATTTGCCCGACTTTCTCATCCATATGCCCGTACCGGCCGATAGGATAGACAGCGAGAGCGCATATGGTAGTAGGTAGACACCAGACAATAAGGAGGATGCACCAATAACCGCTTGGAAATATAAGGGGAGATAGTAGGACCCGGAGATAAACACGGTACCATGGGCGAAACCGACGCCAAAGGCCGCGATGTTGGACCTCGCTTTGAACAATGCCAGCGAAACCACTGGGTATTTCGCAAATTTCTTTTCGGCTAGGACGAACAGCCCGAATGTGAATACGCCAAACACGATCAGGCATATCGTTGTTGCCGAGTTCCAGGGATAAGTAACTCCGCCGAACTCCAGGCCGAATA
The DNA here is from genome assembly GCA_022695795.1 of Biscogniauxia marginata. NCBI lineage: Eukaryota > Fungi > Ascomycota > Sordariomycetes > Xylariales > Xylariaceae > Biscogniauxia > Biscogniauxia marginata. The sequence goes on along the minus strand of MU404104.1, from coordinate 209,369 downwards.
AAAACATCAAAGTCGCACCGATGATTAATGCACTACCAAGCCAGTCGATAGCGGCTAAGCCCTGTCGAACGGGCGTCCTAGGATTATGCAACTTGAGCACAAATAGGAGAACTAAGAAGCCTACGCCACTTATTGGCAGATTGACCCACTGCAGTAACTTCAGTAAGTATCTTTATCTCGTCGAAGGAAAGTAATAGGATGCAGTCGGAAACCCTAGAACAGCTACTAGGAATAAACACCTGAAGGGAGAGAAGAGGAAGGGTAGAGAAGGCTCCGGATTGGAAAAGAACGGGGGAAAAGGGGGGTGGGGGGGGGGATAAGAATAAGAAATGGGCACGTACAAAACACCATCTCCACGTAACCTGGGATGTGAAAACGCCACCGAGAATAGGCCCAATCGCCGACGCGATGGCCCAGACCATACCGAAAATTCCATAATACAAGCCACGATTGCGCATGGAGACCAGGTCGCTAACGCAGATGTTGGTGAGGACGACAATGCCGCCCCCGCCAGCGCCCTGGATAGCGCGTCCGGCAACCAGCATGCCAATGTTGACGCTGAGGGCGCAGATGAGTGACCCGATCCAAAAGATGCCGACGGCGCTCAGGAGCACCGGCTTGCGGCCCCAGATGTCGCTCAACTTGCCCCAGGAGGGCACCGTCGCCGAGTTGGCGAGGAGATACGCCGCTCCGATCCATGTGTAGCCCGTCGGCGACTGGAACTGACCGACGATGGTTGGGATCGCGGTCGTGATGATGGTGACGTCAAGCGCGGCGAGGAACAGCGCCGAACACAGCGCGAATATGATCAGCGACATCTCAAGCCGTGTTCGTCCCGCTTCAGGCTCCTCGCCCGGTGCGGTGGTCACGGCGGCGGCGGCGGCGGCGTCATTTGGTGTCGAACCCGCCTCGGTATTAACAACACCAGCACTAGTAGCTCCCACGCCTGGCCCGTTGTCGTTACTCTTGTCATCGTCGCTCGACGTGGCCGTTAACGAGTTGCCCTGACCGATTTCAGGTTTCTCAATACCCAGCCCGGCAGTTCTCTCGAGATCGTCAGTCTTTTCGTCATCGTCAAAGTCGCGACGATGCTCGTGAGGAGTCGCCGTCATCTTGCAAGGGAATGTGACGGGGTGTCCTCGAGCGCTATTGTCCGGAAACGGTGGTTTTCGACTAATAGAAGTTTGAAGAGGAGCTTATTTAAATTTTCACCGACGAACGCGCTTGGGAAAGCGAAAGCTGCTTTATACCCCCAGTAGTTTTCGTAGGCCCGCCGGCAGACGGAAACCGATTTCAGGGACCGATCCCCGTCTCTACAATCGAGGTACCTTAGACAGACAGGGATGCATCGATGACAGGTGGATCTTAGGACCGTTGGAGGCTAAGCATCGAGGTGATATTCGGCATTAAACCGACTTATGCCGGCCCGACCGAGCGCGACGCTGCGATTGTGCTCGTAGACCGAGGCGTTCGTTCCCGTTCTTGGAGCAGTTTCAGCTAGTATCTATTACTTTTGCTCTAAAAAAGCTTGACCACCTAGGTAAAGGCGCTAGGTACCTAGGTGCGTAATAGATTTGATTAGGTATCCAGTCATCTCGGAGCGGAGATATTAGGTATGCGAACGGCGAAAGAAGACAAAGAAAAAAGGATAAAGAACAAGACTAGTATTGAACGATTAGAAGAATTAAAAAGAAAACTCGATAGACTATACCTACATACGTATGCACTTATGTAATATCAATTAGTACTAGGTACCTACTTATGTAACCTACGACAAAAAGCTAAATATAGTGTGTTACACACGGAAGTAGTATGTACATGTGGTGTACAGGCAATCAAAAACACCGTTCGGCCGTTGGTGGTACGAGTCTCTGATTGGGCGACTAGACTTGCTGGAGTAACAGTCTATCGTAGTATACCATTGCGATATCGATTTGAGACAACTTCATGTCCAAAACGTGTAAACCGCGTGCACTTTGCATGTAGTCTACAATACAAGGAGTTAAGGCTTATCCGAGACTAATCACCGAGACAAGTTGTGGGTATATTTTTCCTACCTAAACGTCTCCGACGTTTTCTTAGTCACATTCTTTTATTACTATCAGACTAGTTTTTACTACTATGTATGTTCTAATCTGAGCGGAGCCGTCCGTAGTGTGAAATAGAACAACAGGAGAAGATGTTAATTTAGCCACTATTCGAACTAATGGTCCGCAGGCCGAGTCACGTTTCGATGTAATGAAACTATAGATCAAACTTTTTCTTTTAATCCGGTGATATCTAGGTAGAGTAGCGTAGGAAGACCCATTTGGCGAACTTACCTATCGTGATTGCGCACGGACATCGAGCTCCTCAACTTATCTAAGAGGGATCCAGCGCCAGTGAATTTATGCTTATAGTGATTCACACGGTCCGAAAAGGGAGCATGCTCACGGTTGAGCTGCATGGTCTCGAGCTGTAGATACATGAGCGCATGGAAGAGAACCCAATACCCGTCTTCCAGGTCTGCGTCCCTCATCCAGTAGAGTAGCTGCGTAGACTTATCTGGGTTTCTGATGGCATGCATCGTGAGGATGAGGAAGCGGGCATAGTAATGGTTCGCGCCCCAGTTGGGCCGGCTAGGGCACCTTTCCTGCTTCCAGACCTGGTCGTTTTGGTGCTTGCGGACAAGCCCGATGGTTTCCCGCCAGTCGGCTACCGGGACGCTCCACTCTCCGGCAAGGTAGAGTATCGCAAATTCACCAAAATGGTCGTGTAATTCGGGGCATACGAATACGGCCTGCGCTTTCCCCCGCGCTACGACGTCGAAGGTAGCGCCATCTCCAAGGCCGTAGAGCGGAGCAAGCTCTGTAGCGGCCAGGTCAAGATTTACAGGCCTCATCTTGAAGACCCTTCGAACTTGCTTTTCAGCTTCCGCTGGATTATCCTTGTAAGGATCCAGTCGGGATACTTTAGACCTTTGTGCTGCAGGCTGAACATCCTTCATTTGAGTCGGCATTATGTCGAGTTTATTTCAGTTCGTACCTAGATATGATGTAAATGTCTTTTATAATATGTTCAAGTCACTAAATAATGCAAAATTACTTATCATTAATAGGTTGTCAGGCACAACTTATATATATAGCCACATTCATCGGAACCAAAGACTTTCTTTGACCAACACGTAAGACAATGGCATTAATTCATTCTTTGTACGTCAGAAGAAGACATTGTTCTTTATATAATCTAGAATACACCAGATATTAGCTTAGCATTTCAACCCTTTAGATTACATAAGACCAATCTGTCTTTTAACAACTGCGGTACAGTGCGACAAGATAGAGGTATTGGATATTCTTTGTCGTTCCATGGATACCCCCAATGAAATGGGGTTAAAAATCTAAAAATAACATACATCCATTGTAGCCATGCTACCATATATTCAATACCATACGTGCAAATTATAAGTTACTAACTGGTCTTCGGCTAGTTATGTATTTAGTCAAACATCGATATCCAAATTCAAATACAATGTAAGACTACTATTATCTTGACAGGCAAAATAAGTTGTCATAGTATTTGATAGAATAGTGAATAGGAGTATTAGTCTCACCAAGAGACAGACTGCTGTGTCAAAGTTTTTAATACTGGCATGAGAAGACGGATGTAACAAGGGGGCATTGTTCGTTGCCGTAAATAGTAACTTCAATATTTCGAAGTCTTTAAATTAGTAACACGCAATAATCGTCAGGCTTCCCCGCGTTAATCAACCTGCCGGCAATTAAACTGCTGCCATGCATGTGGGTAGATAACATATTGTGGGTGGTGAGTACCGTCACAACTCAGCCTTACAGGCTAAAGTCCCGATATCACCCCTTAGTCTAGACCTAGTCATCCTATATTATTTCATTTTTGTCTTTTTCGTTTTCTTCTTCTTTTCCTTCTTGGTCAAGTCTCGTGTTGTAGTATTCCAATCACTTGAGGTTAAAACAAACCAAGAAGCCAGTTTATCACTGTCCACATTGTGTCAGTAGGTATGTGGATGATGATGTGAACTCATAACATCAAATTTGAATGGATTCAATATTTGAAAACGTGGCCCGCCATTCTGGTTCTAGTTATCCGCTGATATAAATACCCGGTAGCTGTTTCGCCTTCTCGGCGAACCGGAACATGGGTAAGAGCAACATCTGCGAAGAGCCAGTTATGGAGGCCGAGGCTCCGTCTAGGTAGGGATGCAGCAGCATAGAGCTATATCATGTATAGCCGCGAACACATGCCCTTTAACATATTACATTCAAGAGATCACTAAGCCTAAACATCGTAGGTCATCCTCAAGTACCAGCACTCCTTTTTTTCATTTGACCATCTTGTAATCTCTCTCCTCGTTATTTGCACACTTGACGACCCTAAATTATACGAGAAGTTGCCAACTACAATGCCGCCATCACCGCCGCCATTTCGGCTCAGCGTCCTTCTCAGGTTCGCATCCCTCGTCCCCATTCTCCTCCCGCTCGTGCCCGCCACGGCCGCTCTCCCTAGCGCTGCTAGTAGTGGCGGTGGCGGCAGCAGCCGTATGGCCCGGCAGGATGCCCCCGCGGAGTGTGCTCCCCTGCCCTCGGCGTCCCAGTTTCCGACATGGGAGGAATTGCCGTTGCAGACGACGCTACCGGACCCCTTCCTACCTCTAGCGTACACGACGACGACGAGCGAGGGGGGAGGCGACGCCGGCTTTGCGGACGACGTGATGGCGGGACGGGGCCGTAACCGCGTCCAGACGCCGGAGGATTGGTACCGGTGCCGACGGCCGGAGATCCTGCAGCTGCTGCAGGAGTATCAGTGAGATTTACCACTCCCCCCAACGGATTTCATGAGAAGCGTCGTAGGCGAAGGTCAGAGGGGGAGAAGGAGACACGTTTGTTCAGCGCGGTATTTTAACGTATCCTCCACGATATAGGTACGGCTACTACCCGGACCACTCGCAGGAAACGGTCACGGCGACGCGCAGTGGCAACACTGTCAACATCGAGGTGACTGCCGGCGGCAAGACAGGCCGGTTCGCGGCGACGCTCGCCCTGCCCGCAGCCACTCCGGCACCCGTCGTCATCAACATCGGCGGCATGACGAACCAGCCGTACCTGCAGGCCGGGATCGCCGTCGTCGGCTTCGACTACACGCGCGTAGCCGCCGACAGCAACACTCAGACGGGCGCCTTCTGGGACCTCTACGAGGGCCAGGACATTGGTACGTATATCGCCACCCCCGCGATCCCGGCACACTTTTTTTTGGCTCGGTTTTTTTTTCATCGGCCCAACGGATTCCTACCCCTTTCAAAGATGGAATAGAAATATAGACAGTAGGACAGAACATGACTGGCCTGCGCGGAAAGACAAGCACGTCGAAACATACATATACCTAACTAACCTCCCCCCCTTTCGTCGTCCACCAAACAGGCGTCCTCACAGCCTGGGCCTGGGGTTTCCACCGCGTGCTGGACGCGCTGAACGCGACGGTGCCGGAGATCGATGCCAGCCGCGTGGGGGTGACGGGGTGCTCGCGGCTCGGCAAGGGGGCGCTGGCAGCCGGCCTCTTCGACGAGCGTATCACGCTGACGATGCCGATGAGCTCGGGCGTGCAGGGGCTAGGGCCCTATAGGTACCATGCCATGAGCGGGCAGGACGAGACGCTCGAGAACTCCAAGGAGGGCGCGGGCTGGTGGAGCAACAGCGGGCTTGGCACCTTCGTCGGCCACTCTGAGAACCTGCCCTACGACGCGCACACCATCGCCGCCGCGATCGCGCCTCGTGCCCTGGTAATCGACCAGGGCACCGGTGACGCGTTCACCAACAGCAAGGCCACGGCCGTCGTCGTGTATCCCGCCGCCAAGGTGGTTTACGACTGGTTGGGCGTGGGCGACCAGATCGCCATGTCGGTACGGGGCGGTGGGCATTGTGATATGAGTGGATTGTAAGTTTTGCTCTCTTGCTGTTTGGGGATTGTTGTGGTTGTAGGCTATTTGTGATAAGGAGGGGTGCCTTTTTCTGACCTTCACGCAGCAACAGCGTCTTACCTTTCGTGACCAAGATTCTCCAGAACCAGACGATCACGAAGGATTACAATGACCTCGGCAGCTATGGTGAACCGATGACAACGACCTATCCCTGGGCAACCTCGGTGCCGGAGCCAGCTTAGTAGTCATACGAAAGATGTGAAAACACGTATGTATCGTGAATCCAGTACGGGAATAATAGTTTACCATTGCGTGGGGATTTCTAACTGTAGTGGCCCCTGAACGCCGCGACCATGCTTTATGACCCCGAGCATCCATATCTAGATGGCCGCCTGTAGTTACTCCAAAAAAAAAAATCTCAAAAAAATCCTTAAGCGACTAGCACTTTGGAGCCCTTATGCAAATGCACCGACGATAGCCATAAGAGTAGATCCGGCCAAGACAGCGAGCCCGGCGTCCCTTCGTTTCTTCCCCTTTAGTACTTTATAGCTCTTCTCGGTGAGGAAATCCTCCGCAAGTAATTGGACCAGTCCTGCGAACAATAGTAGTCCGCTCGAGATCGCGTTCATAAATCCCACCATAAGTAAGCCTGTCTGGCTCTTGGGATCATAGAGGGTGTGTACACCCAGCCCAATGGCCTGGCCTATCGGGGTAGTGACTCCGTATGCCAGAACCATCAGCCAGGGGCGCAGCGATGCTCGTGGAAATTGGATCGCTGCTATGCGCGATCCGAGGGCAAGACCCTCAAAAGTCTGGTGGAAGGCAATGGCGATTAGGAATACTACGAACGGGGGACCTGTTGCTACAGACACTGCCATGCCAATAAAGATGCTGTGGAATAAGATTCCGGCCTCCAGCAACATACACTGAAGCATTCGTCGCCTTTGCTCTTCTGGAGTAGGTGGGAGCTGGGATATCGCGGATTCGGAATGGCGTTTCGTTTGATTGGGACGAGCTAGAGGCCGCGAATCATCATCACCTGGTGTAGGATCAAGCTCATTTAAATTTAAATCAAGATCGTCGTCTTCCTCGTCGTCATCGTCATCTGCCGCGAAATGCTTCCTCCCATTTGTAGGTTCCACAATAGTAGGTGTAGAGTCAGGCAGTGGAGAGACGTCAGCCATCAGGCCTTGTCTAGCCCCTAGGTCGTCCAACGCGATATCGGCAGGTCTATGGTTCGCGGCTCTCCTCGCTGCTAGCCCGCCGTTAGCCTGGGCCTTGATGTTATCATCTTCCAGCTCTTCGTCTTCCGACTCCCAGCTATGGTTGTGCGAGTGAGAATGCCCAGCTCCTCTTGTAGTCAAGTATGATTCTAGTGCCACGACGACCAGTGCCGAGACCATGGAGACGAGGCCGGCCATGGGTTGGTATCCCTCGCTAAATGCGTATGGTAGACATGGGTCGGTAAGAGACATGAAAGCGGTGGGTAGGAGGTGGACAAAGGCGGTCGCGATCAAGACACCGGTACCGAAATGCTGGCTAAGGAAGACGAAGGTATTTGTACGGCGACTCTTCGATGTCTGGCGGGAGAAGAGCGGGAATCCACATGCTTCCGGGTGTGAATAGGTTAGTTAGCTGGGACGCTCGGGATGGACGGGAAGCTGGGGCACCAGCGGCGGAGACCTACCGAGGGTACTGAGAGTCAATATCAATATCAGGGCAAAGACGTGTAGCGGAGTGTCGTATGAGCCTTTTTCGCCGGATCCGCAAGCTGGCTTTTCGGTACCAGCGCCATTGTCGTCTTGCCTTCGCGACAACTCGGCAAGGAGAACGTCTGTCGGTATTGACGCCCAGGAGACATCTAGGAAAAAGTCAGCTACTCGAGTCGCATCGCAAATAAAGCAAGCGAGGATGGCGAATTAATCAATGGCTGCGAACCTCTTAGATCAGATAGCTCCATGGCGAAATATTGCGATCATGGAGTCGGACCGGAGGACTAAATAACAGTCAAGCACGGAGGCTGCGCAGCAGCATCTTTACTGAGTAACTTTCAATTTGAACAAAGAAACTAATTTGTTGCTAGGCCCGCGGTTCCTCGACGACCTGTTGGACGACTGTAAGGGACAAGTGGTTTTACTTGGCTGTCATTGTTCTAATAATAATCACAACCTGAGGGAGGACGTGAGGGAGTTGATGAAATTGTGATTACGTACCCTGGACGCTTGCATCCTCCAAAGTGCAGTCCTTGGTACGTACAGATTACCTAAGGTGAGGTACACAGTAGCTTTGCATGTTGCATATGTATTTAAGCAGCTATGTATTTATCCGCCGGGAGACTTCAAAATCAATACCTACCTACTGCATGTGAGCGGTATTGGCCTAGCCGTGTATCCAACACAGGTACAACCAACCCCTTGCTTTCTGATTTTCGCCTTATTAGCAGTCAAACACTATTCTCTCCTTTCCCATTCTTTCGGGAGAATTATCCAGCTCAATGCGGAGACATCAGCTCTTCGCTTATTATCTCATCCAACCCGAAAAGAGCATTGCCCTCCAGTAGAGCCATAATACAAAGATTCAGGGAGCGATGGATCGGCTCTCATCCGAACAGCTCTTAGCCATCCATATATCATAACAATCCATAAGCATCTGTCAAACTACATCAGCCACTCAATCCAAAATGCTTTCAAGTGTAGTGATATCGAGAAAAAAAAAAACACTTAAAACATAGACGGAACATCTTCACCTCGAAATTGCTCCCAGGTAATAGAGGGAGGAATCCCACGCCCGCAGGTAAACCATATGTCTCGTGCACCATGAGGATCGGATGCAGGTGCCGAGTGACCATTTCGGTACATTGCCGGTGGCGCAGCGTAAATAACACCGTGAGCCGCCGAACCGTTGTTACCTTGGCCGGGAATCTGGCCAAGATATGTCCCAACTTGTACCTGTTCGTAAGGTATCTCGGTTCGCTCAGCATCGCCGACCGGTCTAAAGTCTTGTGGCATATGGCTAGATGCTGGATTATTATTAGAGGTAAACTCTCTTATTTCCTCGCTATAAAACGGAGCACTCAGCGCATTGTACAGATCCCCCAGAGTATCTCTGTATATAGGTCTAGTAAATTGTTGAGCTTGCGCCTCTGCTGTTGGAACAAGTCCAACGTTATGGCCACCACCAAATACACAATGCTGTTCCGAGCCATCGGGATACGCTGTGGTCGAGAACTGGGCCATGGGATGTTGGACTTGGGTAGCCGCGAGCAGCTGAGGCGAGTATCTTGGCATGTTATTTTCCCTTCCTTGATGTCCCTGAGACATCATTGTCCCGTTAGGACTCATGGTGTTGTAGCCATTCATAGTCATGCCAGGTCCTACGACGTTTGGTTGGTTCATAGCCATATTCGAGTTCGTAGGCATTATGCCCATGTTATCCCCCGTACATTGTTGATGCCCACCGGCTTGCCGGGGAATATGTGGCGTAGAAGGTGTGTTTGTTCCTTCTGCTGCTGATACCGTGGCGGCTGGTACAGAATATCTGATATTGGTGCGTTGCTTACTAGCCAATAGTTTCTCCGTGCGTGACTTGCGAGCTTGGCTAGCATTTGGTCTTGAGGCCTGTTTCGACGAACGATCTGTCTGGCGAGCCCGTTTGATCCCGGGGCCCTGTGAGGCACTTGGAGCTGAGTTTGGTGGTACACTATCCTTCTGATGGACTTCTCCTTGTATCTTCGGCGCACCTGGAAGAGGTGCCCAGCTAGACTCAAGGTGTGGTATCTGCCAGGATTCTGATTGTGCCGCTTGTTCGATCATGCTAAATTGAGTCGGCTCTGTATTTTCGAAGATCTGTGGTGATTTGGGACCAGTAGATTGTTCAGTCACTATGGAAGTTCCATCTCCAAACGTGTTTCTAGAAGGTACGTTCACAGCCATATTCGCCAAAGAACCAATTTCTTGTTCCACATTATCAATGGCTTCCGCGACAGAACTCATTTCGTGATAATTATCATGTTCTTGTTGAAAGTATGTAGGTTGTTGTGTTTCTATTACCTCATTGGATGGGATATTGGCTTCGTCCTCTGGGATATCGAAATTCGGGAGACCGTTTATAAAGTCAAGAAAGTGTAGAACCCCCCCATCAATATACAAGGGTTCTTTGAGTGGTGGCATTACCGAAGATGGTAGATTCGAGACATCATCGGTCGAATTTATATCTCCATGGCTCAAAATGTTGGTGTCAATAGTATTTCCTGTCAGAGAGAATTCCTCTTCAGGGCCGGAATCTGTGATATCGGGTGGTGCCATGTCGTCTCGCTAGCCTTTGAGGTGCTTTTTAGAACTGACTAAGTGATCTCGTGTATGTTAAACAGTAGAGGGAATTTTTGATGCAAGTATGAAGGTGGAATAATGAGAATTGGGAACTCGACGGCTCTTCTAGTTAGACTGTGCTTTCATTTAACCACTTCATAGACATTTCATACATATTTTTGGAGATGGATACATATCGGAGAAAGATAATGCTCTAATTTAACCATGGTGACAGTGGATTCTACAAGATAAGCAATGAACTTAATCGGATCAGCACAGGGACCAACTCTCCTCGAAAGGTCCAGTCCACTTTCTATTGGAACTTTGCTCTCTATTGCCTTGACCGGGAAAGACATTATTAATGGAGGAATGGAAGGGAGCCTCCGCTTGGTCTTGAGGAAACCTCTATCGTCGCTAGTTGACCCAGGGAAATCGCTAGACGCTGCGTGGCGTTCGACTCCCATTATACTATGAAAGGTAATTTTTCTACATTTAAAAAAACCTACCTTCACTGTCAGGGAATCTTGATGTTGTATTCTTGATGGAGAACTAACTTAGGTGCTAATAGTGGAGAATAGCCTATCTAAGTGTGTGTGGGGCTGCAAGCCCCTGTCACGTGACATTCACTCATTCGAACTCTGTAAATAGATTCATCCTTTGACTTCCTCAGTTAGTTATTAATCATTTTACCTCGGTGATTTGATTGGACTGCTTCAAAGCTACCAGTAATAACCTCCGCAGGTTTTACACCCCTCGTACCTACATACTCGGAGTTGAATATGGCCCATCCGGTTTGCAGGCACAAAACCACGTTATACATACATATAAACTCAACCTGAACTAAAGTCTTGTGCTAGGTATGCCTAAGCAACAGTCTGATATCAACTGAATTAGCAACTTCGTTACCTATTTCTATTTAAAACAAAAAGTCGCAAATTTCACTAAATGAAAGTTCTTGGTACGCGAAGGGCTTTATGGACATTAGGTTGCGGTGGGAAATGATTCACCCCAAAATCGTATATGTAAATAGAGTTTTCCTTCATGGGGGATAATGCAGATGCAGCAGCGTTAAAGTTGGCTGAAATTATAGTAACATTGAAAACCATTTGGTATTGGTGCAAAGTACCAGACAGTGATTCTATCGCAATGAAATGGGAGAGGCGATCGATCTGGGGTAAAGCTAGAAGAGTTCTAGGGTGATTTTGTGCCTTAGGAAAACTGAATGGGGCCATGGGCATTACATTATAGGAATAGGGTATCAACTCGCACCTCTGAAGGATATTTTCTCACCCATCTGTGCTTGGGGCATATGATTCAAAATTGTCGCTCTGCATATTAAGTTAAAAAAGGAATTGGACGCCAGAGCCGCACCCACACGGCAGCGAGTAATGACAGGGCATGAGTAGGCATCCTAAATAGCTAGATTTGTAATACCCAGATATTCCTGAACGATACCAGAAAGCCCCATGTATTGAAATATGGAGCTACGCCACTGCTATGTGGTCCTACTAGGTATGGTCTCCTGAATATATTCATGTAGGCGGGCTTTGCGCATCTACCTAGATTCACTCTTGGGCTAATCTAATAATCCTATCCTCATATATGCGTTCCATCTTAATACCGTGCACATCAGATACGTTAGCTACAGGCCAAAGCCTACAGAACTTTTCTACAAGCAACAAGTGCCGGCTTGATTGCACATAATATCGAATTCTGCAAGGACACTTATTGTGAGTGAATAATTTGGTGTATTAACCTCTTCTGAAGGTAATCTGAGGAAGTGTAAAATACAGTTCTTCCAAGGACGGAGATAGCAGGCATGACAACAACGATACAGATCATAAAGTCTACCCAGATTACTTACTTTTCCAACCAATTAAGTCAGAGTTTAGCCAAAATTTGGTTACAAACTCCATCTAATACTTTGTTCAATCCAAACTTCACAACATGTTACTTCAATCGAAACGAGCTCTTTGGGTCCCGTCTCAAGTGAGGACGTCCTAACGCTTAAATCCACGTTCGACTATTCAGAATGTCATTCAGGATTGAGTCGAGCAAGTAGTTCTGGACTCTACTACGTCAATGAGTGCCATAGACTCGTGGCTTAATATATGGGCTTTTGCTTCGAGGGCTGGCTTACCATGTTATATTCTATCCGCCCCACCCACCATAGACATAGAAATAGAACTGTTCCAGGCCGAACCTCATAAATCACTATCCTTATTCGCCCATGATCAACTAGTCACACATAGTAGCCGGCAATTCCTTGAGCCCTTAACCTTGTTTAATATATTTGTAGATATCCGTTTTCCAGTCATTTACACGGAGAGCCCACTGCGTCAAAGGTCAGAGGCCCTATACCCAAAGCTTCCACAGGCTCCCGTTTTTAAAACCATCGGCAGTGTAGAAATATGCGGACTAATTCCTGGAGCACCTACATGACAATCGAGCCACCTAGAAGACTCTGCCGGCTATGTTTCGCAAGTTCTGCTCAACTATAAAGGCCAAGAGGGTACTCTATTAGAATGGTACGTGTCGCTCCCTTCAGCATAGCTTACTGATAACCTGGGCTATTTAGCGTTGTGAGAAGGTTCTATGACGGTGAAAAATTGGATAAAAGTTTCTTCTTTCTCCCCGTAGCAAATGAGATTTTGGGCACTTATAAACCTCCCTTCGGTTCAACACTCAAGAGCTAGATCGCTTTTAAGCAGGACGAAAGAAAGGTTTGCTGAGAATAAGATGGTAGCGCTCCGTAGAGACTTGCTGTTATATTCTTGGGTCGCAATATATATGATGAGAACATGAATATCCTGCGTAGGAGGAAGATCGGGACGAAGTAGTCAGGATCATGTTGACCGTACACCAGTATAAGAGGTTTAGTAAGTCATAATACATTTTTCAGTCAATCCTTCTATGCCCCTTTTGTCTTTTAATATACCTATGCCAGTAAGACTATCCACTATCAAGGTGTTTGCCAATGGATGTTTATTAATATGTTTTTTTTTTCGTAGCTTACTTCATACATTTGAGGGTTGATCGGATTCAAATTTGACCAGTGATATGTTCTCATTCCACACTATACTGATAGAGACCAGCTATTCCGAGGACATAATAGAAAGATGTGCCGTTATATCATTATTTCCCCAGAATTATTGAACTTGTAGTGTACCTAAACTATTACTCTTCAATTACTAGGTTAAAAAGGATATACTCCGTAATTATACTGAAAAGAGTACTTATATTAGCTCGTTAAATATTAACACCAGAATCTAATTTTGAACCTTAGAACTTGACATTCCCGTGACCAACTGATATTGTCTATTGTCTTAGCGTCTCTATAGTTTGGCAGATTATATTCGGTCAAAATTATGCTATTTCTTCCCCACAAGATCTTTGATCGGCCTCGATCTTGGACCGGTAGGCATGTGATACAATTTACTAATAGAAACTCGAAAACACAAAATCAGGTCTTATGTTATACCATCTGATCTATCGCGTGCATCCCAAGTTGATGGGTAGTAATTCAGGGCGCACGCCATTTCCTAAAGAGGCAGGCAATAAGCCCGGCGGCAGGTGCCGGATAACTACACACAACCCCTAGTTGCAATTATGCTGACGGTAGTATTGGATCCACTATAGACACTTGGGTTACTCCGTAGTTTACAGCTTAGGTTGCCCAGGTTTCTGGGCTCTCTCGGCCTGTTTCTCGTAGTTATTACCTAAACTTTACAGCTCTACCATCGGTTTCGACAGCAAGTTTTCTGCGTCAGCCTGGAAGCCAGACACGTTATAACTTGTCCGTACATGAATAGCTACGAAAATAGTTCATAGTTGCTTGAGTCGTGTTAGAAATTGAATCCTTGTTTTGCGGTGTCGTCTTCTTACACAGAGAATTCATTACTCAATCAGGAGGCCGATATACGCGCGTTGTGTAGCATTGCATTAACGTTGGGAGCCTCGGGCTTAACAGAGAGAGCACTGGTCTATAGTATTCTAGCAATCAAATGTAACTCGTTTTCTCAGCTGGCATCATTCCCCCATGTCACTATGTCATTTTCGGAGCGGCAAGCTAACCAATGCCATAAAATTTCCGTGATGCGATGAGGAACTAATATCACATATAGGATTATCCCCCCACTGCACGTGTCGTGATTAAAAGCAGCAGCCAAGCAGCTCCCGCCAGGCTGGTTAACTTGTATTACCCCATTCACAAGGACGCCCGATAGCCGAGTCATCTTCGCTCGATTAAATATCTCTTATTAAACCTCAGTTAAATGCTTGCTGATACCAAACTTGGGTTAGCCCGCTCACCCATCTACTCTCCACAGTACCTGTGCCGAGATCTTGGCCCGCCATAGAGATAAGCATCCGTAGATGTCTTGCATATCTACAAGGTCTAAACTGTAGAGAAGCCGGCAATCAGGCTTCTAGACCATGATAGTGATGTACTTAGCCATATCATAATACACGTCTCATAGTATGACATGATAGCATGTCCTTGTGATACAGAGCCTTATTGGTGTGCACAGGACCTTGGCCATTCTATACACTTGTGCTTTATATAAGCTTAGTCATCTCAAAGTCTCGTAAAACCCCTAATTACCTATTGTCTCATCATTAAATTGATACAAAGCACAAATCCTCCCTGTCTGGGTAGTTTCCATATGTATCTCAATCTCCGACTAGGAAATATGTGTAGAATAATTTGATCGGTACCTCAGGTAAGCTGAAATTCAGGTGCTTCAGCTCACCCGAAGAACCTGACGATCCAGGAATATCCTGTGCCTCAACATCAGAGTCGGGTGCGCCGATTATATCTCTTGGCAGCAATACTACCTAAATCATGTTTCCCATATGTAAATCCACTACCTTACTATTCCTCCCTCCTCCCCTTCTTAAGATCTGTTAAAGTTACATCTTGGCATATTGTTTGATTCTAGTTGAATCTGTCGCCTTTTTGTCTTCCTTCCATTTTCCAACATTTGTGCCGCTTGCCAAGTATATTGGACTCGGGATACCCTGTCGAAGAGCTTCAACTTCACCCCTCATAGCATTAGACCTCAACGACCTCAGCTCTACTCAACTTACTCCTTCCCTATTTGACCTCGTGCTATACAGGTCTTGGTTTTTAATCCATCTGAGTTTAGCCTCTAATGCTGATTTGGAAGCTCACTATTGGATGACATTAGGAACGCTAACATGGCGAACGTTGTTGAACATACGACTCGAATCGATGAGATCAAGCCGCCGGCGTATGTTGACATTGGCGAAGAGGCTTGGGAATAGATATAAATTACGTCGAACTCTCTAGTTCAGGATGTTCTTGTTCACTACAGACCTCAACATATCTAGCTCATCAGGATACTCGATCAGCTTCAAGTAATCATCATGGCTAGTCTTCGTCGTCTTGCTCTCTTTTTCGGGGCCCTGCTCCCAATCGCTTTGGCTGCCCCTACTCCCGCTGAGCCACAGAAGCGAGAAATTGTCCCTAACAAATACATCGTCACGTTGAAGAGTGGTATTAGCGTTAGCGACTTCGAGGAACACGTTAACTGGGCTCGTGATATCCACAGCCGCAGCTTGACTCGCCGTGACACTGCGGGTATTCAACAAACATACAATATCGACGATTTCAGTGCCTATGCTGCCGAGCTCGACGAGGCTACCCTTGAGCTTATCAAGAACAATCCGGATGTGAGGCACAAGACCCCCTCCACAAACTTTCTGATGTAGGTTGACTAACATTGTCGGTAGGTCGCTGAAGTTGAAGAGGACCAAGTCTGGCATCTCTTCGACGAGCCCGCCGAGCTCTCAGAGCGAGCTTTGACCACCCAGACCGGTGCTACCTGGGGTTTGGGAACTGTGTCTCATAGGACCTCTGGTTCAACCTCGTACATCTACGATACTTCGGCCGGCAGCGGAACTTACGCTTATATCATTGACACTGGATTGTTGACTACACACTCCCAGTTCGGCAGTAGAGCCTCGCTCGGTTATAATGCTGTTGGTGGTGGTGATTCTGATACACAAGGCCATGGCACACGTGGGTAACCCCTTTTAAGTCATTTTAATCCATTCCTTACCGTATCTGTTATCCCTGGTCGGTTAGAAGACCACATGTAGGAAATCTCTTTCATGGCTTCCATATAGGAACAATCACCAAATTGTTAAACCGCCCAGATCTTTCACACTGATTCATCAAAACAGACGTCGCCGGTACAGTTGGCGGATCAACCTATGGTGTCGCCAAGAGCGCCAATATCGTTGCCGTTAAGGTCTTCCAGGGCTCGACTAGCACCACCGCGATCATTCTAGATGGTTACAATTGGGCCGTGAACGATGTTAGGACCAAGGGCCGCCAGAGCAGGTCCGTCCTCAGCTTGTCTCTTGGTAAGTTTTCTTTTAGTGCTCCTTGATAACGCGTGAAGTTCGGGTCTCATTTTATTATATTAGGTGGTGGCTACTCCTCTGCATTCAACAATGCTGTCAACTCTGCCTACTCGGCTGGCGTCCTTTCTGTCATTGCTGCTGGTAACTCGGCAGTTGATGCAGCCAACACCTCTCCCGCTTCGGCCGCTAATGCCATCACCGTCGGCGCCATCGATTCTTCCTGGACTGTTGCCTCGTACTCCAACTATGGCAGCGTTTTAGACATCTACGCTCCGGGATCTAGTGTCCTTTCTGCGTGGATTGGCTCCAACAGTGCTACCAATACCATCTCTGGTACCTCGATGGCCACTCCTCATGTCACTGGTCTTGCTCTTTACCTCATTGCTCTAGAGGGTTTGAGCACTCCTGCTGCTATCACCAGCCGCATTAAGGCTCTTGCTACCGCAGGCAGGCTATCTGGTGTCCGCAGCGGTACCATCAACTCTGTTCTCTACAATGGCAACGGTGCTTAAGCTCATTCCTTCGGGACTTGAGGAGGTGATAAGCTTTCCGGGGGACATGAGAGTTTATATGTTGCGCAGGTCTAGGGTTACTGAGCAGTGGAAGGGTAGAACACATAAGTTTTCCCATTCCTGGATTGAGAATAGGTAGTGGTCTCGAATAGAAACAAATATAAAGAAATGAAGGTGTCAGACTCATTAGTCCAAATGTGCTATGAAACCGGTAGTGAGAATCCGGCATGACATATTATTGGAAGAATAATACATACCTACTATTTACCCCTATATATGATTGTTATTAGAAGTGTACGGCCAGGGCCTCTTTTCCCTTTCATTCGCACAATATTTTGGATTTTCTTTGTCGGTAGCCTGACCAGGTTAAGTCACGTAATAGAACTTACGTGTGAAAGCAACACCAGAGCGAAACTATATCGCTCAAAATAGATGATATGGTCGATATAGGCCGCGTAAAAGACCGTAATCTCATATTCGATAGGAGCTGTCATCAGAGAATAAAGATTATAGGGGTAGAGGCCCTACTTCTACCCGGTATATAGATGTCCTAATAAGTGTTCTAACCTTAAAAGGAGGTAGTTATGGCTCGGATCAGACGGAAGCTGGCTATGATGACCAGGCGAAAGATGGCAGACCAAGGGAGGATTTCGACGAGGAGGAAGACGTCGATGACGAGGCCATGGAAGTAAGTAGAGGTGTTGCGAGGTGATCTCGGGATCAGCAGGTAAGTGTTTCGTTACAAGGCATCGGTACCAATAATTACGAGGACATGGAGTGCAAGGATGGCACCAGGTACCGCCTTTTTTTTTTGGGTCGAGCCATAGTTGCCAAGCCTTGGCAACAAGGAGTAACCCCACGAATTCGTTGTTAATCTGTAGATCATGCCTGGTTATCTCACCGATTGGCCGCTTGAAGGTGTTCTAGATGAATTGAATTGGGTTGGCGGCGAAGCAATCTTAGTCATCATTTCCACATTAACTACCGAGCAGCCCGGAAGACATCACTAAATTATAGGAGAACCAAAAATGATAAACATCCCCAGAATTGCTTATTGCTATGTAGGGTGTATCTAAGATAGCTAGGTAGCTGTCCTGGACCAATACCAAAGGCAGTCAGTCAGCCTAGGAACAGCTGGCAAGCCCGCTACCGAGAGGACTACATCCGTTGCCAGTGGACTGGCATGGATTGGTCTGGTCAAAGTAAAGTAATTAGTAAAATTCTGGGTTGCTCGGAGATCGCCAGCTTACCGAAGTACAAGCCATGGCATTGTTCCAATTTCCATTCTCAAGGCAAGTCCCATAGTCACCGCCCCGAGCGGTTTCGCAATTCTATCAATCTGTTAGCTGGAGTGTCATACTAAGCCTGATTCCAAATACATACCCACCAGCCAAAGGCTGTTTGGGTGAAGATAAGAAGAACTACTGCTTGCAGCTTCATGGTGTTGTTGCTCTAAGGTGGATGAGAAAGGTGGTGAAAGTGAAGATGAGTTGAAGGTGAAGATGATAAGTCGAATGCTTAGAGGACGTGGGAAATCGAGGCAGTTTAAATGGACGAGGCTTCAGTCTCGGCCATCACGGCCATGACTCGTATAAAGAAATGAAAAGATCATGCATCGTTCCACCTCGCGGTCACCGCCATCAAATGCGTGGCAAATGCGTTACTACCTAACCATATAAGATCGTAATTGCGTGGCCTTAGCAACGTCTGATTTTACCCAAAAGAAAAAGGCGGTATTGCTCGAACACCCAGTGTCATTTCACAAGCGCTTACCCGTCATCATAGTCTCGACAGGTATCGTAGGCCTTTCATTTTCTCAAGCTTTAAAGAAAGAAGGCATACCGTTCCAACTCTATGGGCGCGACGAGCATCTTGACCCACGGTCTGCTGGGTGGGGTCTAGCTATATACCGGGCTTTGTCGGCGTTGGAAAATTGTCTGCCGTCTACCTTGTCCAGGGAACTAGATTCAGCCCAGGTTGATCCTCAACAGGGTCTAAAAGCTATGGCGTACTTCAATGTTCCTATCAGAGCGTTTCGAGAATCAGCCCCGCGTTAATCGATGAGGTACCTAGTCTATAGATACTAGAAGACTCGTGTTTCTAGATCTCAAGGCCGCAAAACCTCAATATGTGATCCCGACCAGCTTTCGCCACCGTGTGAGCCGTCTGAAACTACGCAAACTGCTCCGCACGGGCACCGATGCAAATTGGTCCAAATCAACCTCCGGGACTCCGGCCCACGGAAAATGGCATCTCAGTGTCTTCCACGGACGGAACCGAAGCTGAAGGCTCGATACTGGCTACAGCAGATGGCAGCACCAGTAAGATTCGACGGCTTCTCATGGGAGACGAGCTAGGACACCTGAATTAGCTGCCGGCAAACCACATGGGCGTCACACTGCGTCTAACCGAGGATAAGGCTAACCCGTTGCGATGACCCTTCAGTATTCCATGGTAGCCATCCTTGTTGATATGAGCCGAAAATATGAGGATAGGATCAAGTGTATTAGTTCAAGGTGAGTCTAGATAGGTGGGCGAAGCCTCATCTATATATAGATACAGGAGACCAGGGGTCGCATAGCCCCATTTTTCAACAATGCTGATACGGGATACTACACATGTGGTCCTCGACGCTCTCCACCCCCGCCGCGAATGGCAGTCCAAAACAGATAGCCCATGCTACGAAGCTTACCTTAATGCCAGCTGGCTCGTTAAGGGACCAGAGGATGATGTGCCCAAGACAATTGCCGAGCGGCTCGCTAAAATGAGAGCTATGGCAAGAGCAGGTACCGGATTTAAGAAGACCTTGCGAGACGTCTTCAAAGATATCCCCAAGGCGACAAAGGTTCTTGACATTAATCTGGCGTATTGGTCTACCATCCAGTGGTCATGTTTCTATGGTAGGATAATAATGAGTTCGTGTACATCCAAAGAACGAAAACTATATTTTGATCTGCCTACTTAGGTAAGTTTACATATAAGTGAATAATTCGCTACGCTCATTTATTATGTGTAAAATAATTAAAGCGTTTATTTATATAAAGTTAAAGTTTTATATAATAAAAGAAAATTTCCGTTTTTTATTTATAATAATTTAAAATAAATAACGGGTATTTTATAATATAAAATGAAAATAATATAATTAATTAATATGTTTTATATGCGAGTAAGCTATACAAGCGAGTGAGCTACTTAATATATTATATAAAATCAAGTTTTTTAAAAATTTATAACTTCGCACGTAAAAATCGGAAAGATCTCAAACCTTTTTTTTAGTTATATAATTACGCAAAATAACTAAATATAAAATTAAAAAATTGAAAACTAAATGCTTAATAAAAAGGTTTATACGTTTTGTTTTAATTTTAGTTTTTACGCGTTTTCTTTTCGCGCTTTTTAATATTTATTTTTTCGACTTTACTTTTAATTAAATTATATAGTTATATAACTAGAAAAAAAGGTTCAAGATTTTTCCAATTTTTACGCGTAAAGTTATGAATTTTCGAAAAAGTCGATTTTATATAAGAAACCATTTTGTCCGCGAGCTTGTTTTGTCCACTCGCTTATGTGGTACGTTAGTTTTATAATATATAATAATATTCCCTCGAAATATTTATTTTGTAATTTTAATAATAAATATATAAAGATTATTTTTATAGTGACGTTTTCGATTATATATATATTATTGTAATATTTTAAATTATATTTTTTATTTTTTATAAATAAAATATAAAGTGTTATAAACCATGGAATTAAAGGAGTTCCTTACTAAGGTGTCAAGACACGGACTAAAAGTGGTTAAACCAGCTGATTTAATTGCTAATTATAATCCAATATTATATAATTAAATTCTTATTACTTTAAAAATCCAAAAGAATTTAACGGTATTTAACATATCAAAGTAAAAAGTATAAAGAATAAAAGACAAGTATAAAAAGGGCAGGATCTCTTATATAGTTAATCTCTCGTTCTTTAGCTATTAATTTAAAACTATAGTTACTCCTTAATATTATAATGAAAATACCTTGAAATCTCTTTAACGAACAAAGCATAATAAATCTCTTAAATTAACTTCGATTTATTATTACCTTTAAATCAAGAAAACCTAGTACGTATTTATTTATGAAGTTAATTAACTAGAAACACATAAAGAGGTTCGTTATATAAAGGTTATAACTAAAATTAAGTATTAATTTGTTTTTTAAATTATAAATGCGTATATTATAATGGAGTTTTTATTAAGATTTTTATAATTTTACACGACTAAACAGGATTTTTTACATAAAATTAATATATATTTATTTTTAACTTTTTAAATTATTCGAGATTTAAAAATAATAATTATTTAACAATTTACTTTGTTATATATAATTAGTTATAAAATATTATTTATAAATAACGCGTTTAACTTTATTAAATTTAACGCCTCGTATAATTAACTTAAAGTTATATTATTAAGTTACGATTCTTTTTCTTTTTATTATTAATATATATAATGTTTAGTTTTTTTTAGGATAATTTTATATTTCGCGAGATCAAATTATAGTTTAAGTAGTTTAATTATTAAGTTTTATAATAATATTTGTTTTTTTTAAGTTAAATATACGGTTTAATATAAAAACTCCAAAATGTAAATATTTGTTACGAACCAACTGTGTTGAAAGGGGTTTTAACAAGGGTAATCAGACACGGACTAAAAATGTACGGACTAGTGATCCCCTCTTTATAATGTAATATAACATCACGTGACTCAATTAAAAACGTTTATTTAATTAAGTTTAATTTTCTCGGTATTTAATATATTAAACGGGAAGAATATATATAAAGGAAAATAAGTATAAAAAGGATAGGATTTTTTATATATTTAGTCGTTTATTTTTTAGTTATTAATTTAAAATTATAATTACTTTTTGATATTATAATAAAAGTACCTTGAAATCTCTTTAACGAACAAGATATAATAAATTTTTTAAATAAATTTTAATTTATTATTACTTTTAAAACAAGAAACTTAATACGTACTTACTTATAAAGTTAGTTAATTAGGAATATATAAGGAGATTCGTTACATTTTAATAGTTTTTTAATTAGTACTTAATATTAGTTTAAAAGAAGGGACTTTCGGTTAAACCGTTTTAAGATAAGTATGCCTTTTAAAGCTAAAAAGTAATAAAAAAGAAATAAATAAAAGAATAATAATTAATAAGCTATTAAACGAAAGCTTTAGATTTTTTTACGATATAATAAAAAGGTTTAAAAGAATTAACATAAAAGTTAATTATAATTATAATTAAAAAAAAAGAGCCTTAAAAGGATACTTTTAAAGCCTAGTAAAAAGAATCGTTCGAAAAAAAAGAAAAAGAGGAAAAAAAAGCACTTAAAAAAGAAAATAAATAAGTAAAATAACTTTTACCTTTTAAAAATAAATAGTTAAAACTACTTTTAAATGATAGCGACCTTAATAACTTAAACGACAAAAATAATATAACGACCTCCGATATAAAAAGTTTTAAATTAATTGTAATTAATAAATATAATAAGTCGAGTGATTTAAAAGGATTTTTAATTTAAACCGGAACTTATTTACGATTTTATTATAAAATAATTACTACTAAGGAATAAAAGGTTTTTACGGTATTTTAGCTCCTCGTTAAAATTGCTTTAACTTGGTTTTAATCGAAATTAAAAAATTATTTGAATAATAAATAAAATGCTTAAAAAAACACGAAAAAGGTTTTTAAGAATTATAAAGAGTTTAAAAAACAATTTAGGTTTATATTTAATAACTTAATTCTTAAGTAATAAGTTAAAACTTGATTTTATAAATTACGATAAAATAAAAAGGCTTTAAATTACGTTATTAAGTTTAAGAAACTTGTAAGCTAATTATAATTACTTATTAAAAGTTTATATTATTTATTTTATTAAGAATTAAAAAACTATATAAAGAATAAGTTATATAAAATAAATATATATAAAGAAAAGAACCTAAAAAAGTTTAATAATTACGTTATAATGGTAATTGCTATTAATAACGAAAACTTTAAACGATACTTTAAAAAGAAAAAGACGGTATAGCAAAAAAACGGCGATTAATAAAAAGGAGGAAATCATAAAAGTAGTACCGGAATAAAGAAAAGCATTAAAACTAAGTTAAACCTTATTAAAATTAACGTTATTTAAAAGGAATAAAAAAACGAAATAAATTAATTATTAAGTTTTTTAATTGTGAGAAGAAAGAATATTATAAGAACGAGTGTCGAAGTTTTAAGAAATAAAAACTAAAAATAAAAGGGATTTTTTAACTCGAGAAAAGAACTTCCGAAATAAAAGTTCATTTCGAAGATAATAAGGAGGTAAACTAAGTGTTTATTATTACCATTATTAAAGTAAAGAAGAACGAGAAAGTCCTTATAAAAAGAAGCTATAAATATTATTAAGTAAACCGTAAAAACTATTTAAAGCACAATTACTTATATTTAAGGTATTTCACGTTAAAACAAGCCAAGTAAAGATATAATAAAAGCGAATTACTATATAAATATAATACTTATAAACTAGGATATAATTTAAAAGTTAAGTCGAATTATAATAAACTACATTAAAGCCACTATAATAACGACAAATGCGAAACATATTAAAAAAATAAACATAATAATTTATACCGAAAGTTTTATATAAATAATAATTGCGATGTTTATTAAAACCTAAATAATACTAGTTAATTTAATAAATCGTTAAGTAAAAAATCTAAACTAAAGTTAAAAGTAATAAAATAACTAAAAAACGAAACATTTTACCTTAATAAAAATAAAATAATAAAGTTATAAAAGAAATATATATTATTATATTAGAGCTTTTATATTAACGACGCTTATTAAGTATATAAAAGCTTTAAAGATAAAGCTAGTTATTATTCTTAAAAACTAAAAAGTAATAATATAAATAAAAAAAAGTATATTTATAACAACGTCCTACGATAACTACATTATTTTAAAGCATATTATTTTTATTTAAGTTTTAAAAGAAGTAACGAAGTAATTATTAAGGGTTATATATATTATACCTTAATATTATGCGATATATACGATTTACTCGAAGCGGGTTTTGAAGAAAACGAAGTTAAAAAAGAATTATAAGAATTATAAAAAGGATTATATTTTTTATATTAACTCGAAAAGCGAGTTAAATACGATATTAGTTTATTTAGTTTTATAAAGAAGCACTTAATAAAATAATAAGCAAAAATACGTGCGATTAAATTAAATTATAAACAAATTATTAAAGTATATTTTAAAAAAGAGAGAAAGTTTCTAAAAATATATATAAATTTATAAAAAGATATCGAATTATCTTTAATAAATAAATCCGAGAATTATACCTTTTATTTAAAGATAATTTAAAACTTTAAAAGGCTTTAAATTAATAGAAAAATAAACTTAAGTTATAAAAAAGCCCTCGAAAAAAATTAAAGTTTTAATATATAAGGTTTTATATAAAAAGTAAACTTTTTACTTTTTATTACTTAAAAAGTAATTAAAAAGACTATTTAAATAACGATTATTAAAAATATGCTTTTATAAAAGCCTAAAAATAAAAAAACCTAAAAAAGAAGGGACGTGTGTGACGAACCTCCCTGTGTGTTCCTAGTTAGCTGACTTCACAAGTGAGTACGTACTGGGTTTTCTTGATTTAAAGGTAATAGTGGGTTAAGATTAGTTTAGTTAATTTACAATGTTATGTTCGTTAAAGAGGTTTTAAGGTATTCTCACTATAGTATTAAAGAGTGATTATAGTCTTAAATTAATAGCTAAGGAACTAGAAAGAATGACTAAATACATAAGGAGATTTTAATTTATTTATACTTTAAAGATAAATAAAGAATACTTATTTTCTCTTTAATTCTTTATAGATTTTCAGGGAGAGTAACAGAGAATCCCACTTCTTTTTGATTCTTTATAGATTCTTAGGGAGAGTAATAAAGAATCCCATTTTAGGTCACGAGACCTTTAAAGTCACGTGACCTTTTCCTGTTTTTATTCTTGTTAGTCGTAACACTATTTCTTCCCTTTTTTTGTTTTTATTCTTAAAATAATCGGGTAAGTTTCTTTTTTTTTATCTCATTATTCGCTATGCCTTTTAAAAGAGGAATTAAATTTTTTATATGTATAAATAAGAAATCCTTTTTTAAATATCGCAAGGAATTAACTTACGTGATTTTTTAATTTGGTTTTAAAGTTATGCTTTGTTTTCGGCGTTTTAATAAAGGCTTATTTTATAAGATGTTAAAAGGTCGTAATAAGTGTCAAAATTGTAATGCTTTAAACATGTCGTTTTACGATAAAAACCTTATCTTGTTATTTTCTTTTAAAAACCTTCGTACTAAGAAGTTACGAATTAATCGTAAAAAACGTGCTATTAAATAATTGTTTTTAAACCTTTAGCGTCGTTATTAAAAGGAGGCTCGTTAAGAATCTAAGCGTTAACAAGCCGAGGTTAGCGAGGCCTTAAATCGTTTAATTCGTTTAAATCGATAATAAGACTTTTTCTAGAAAAAAGGTATATGGTTTATTTAAAGAGGTTTTTAAAACTTGAATAAAATGGAAAAGTAGGAGCGTATTAAGGCAGAATAAAAACGCCTTAATAAAGAGCAATAACGTATAAAGGAATTACTGCGTTAGTTTGAATCTAAGTAAGACGTGTTTACTTCGGGGGTTTTCCCCTCTTTCGATTGGTCCTAACTGGATTCTCAGGTTTTCCCGGTCGATCCGGATTCTAGCGGTGAAAATTTACGAGTTTATTCACTAGATTTTTTAGGTGTTTAAATAGTTCCTAAGTGTTTTCTTTTAATAAGTAACTTTTTCATTTAACAAAATATTATAATTAATCTTTAACTCGTTTTAAATTTAGTATCTTTTTTATTTCGTACTTATTAGGATTTTCTTTAAATTCTAGTTGGTTTTTTAATATGGCGTTATTTAATGTTGATTTTAAAAGCGAAACATGGAATATAAAGTGTATTTTAAATCCTTTTAATAGTACTAACTTATAATTAATTTTCGAAATAACCTTTTTAATCCTATATAGTTTTAATTTCTTGAATTTAAGTTTTTCGTTAAGTCGTTTTATTTTAATTTAAAGTGTTTTTAATATTACGCCTTGTCGTTAACGAAGCAAGTAAATCATGTCTTCTTTCTTAAAAATTAGTTCTTTAATTTTTCTTTTATTATAATACTTTATTATTTTATCTTAAATAAACTATAATTCTTTTTATAGTCGTTATTATATTACCTAGATCTTTTCGGATAGTACTTTTACTCTTGGGGCCTTTATTTCAACTCTTAGTACTTCCGTGAGTTTAATCGATTATCTTTAAGCTTCCGCTTTTTACTCGTACACTGCCTCGTATAGTAACATTTTTATGTCTTCGTTAATTAAAGTGTTATATACTATTTAAACTATTAATAATAATTCTACTTAGTTATTTATTTCCTAGTTAATATAACTTTATAAATATAATTTTATTATTTGGTTCAATCTCTCTATTTACTCGTTAATTTAAAGGTAATATATTATAAATAACTTTTATTTAATTCTTATTCGTTTTATTAAGCTAATCCAAAATTTTAACGTAAACAACTTATCTCTATTTAAAATAACGCGTTTTAGTAACCCATATTTATTAACGTACTTTTTTAAGAAGTTGAAAACTAATTATTTTATTATGCTTAATTCGTTAAATAGTAAGAAATAGGCATATTTCGTGAATCTATTAACAATTACCTATATATTGTTATAAAGTACTCTTATAATAAGATCTTTTAACTTTAAGAGTTTCATTACGAAATCCCATACAATTATATTCCATGCTTTATTAAGTATTTAGGTTAGTTATAATAATTTATATAGTTTATATCGTGATGTTTTAGCCTTATTATAAATATTATAATTCTTTATAATTCTTTTAATTATTTATCGTATTTTTAGAAAGTCGAATTCTTCTTAAAGTCGTTTTATTGTTTTGAAAATCCTTTAGTGGCCATATAAAGGATATTTGTGAAATTCTTTAACGAATTCGTTCTATATTCGTTTTAGTACATATACCTTTTCTTTATATAAAAGAAGTTCGTCGCTAGATCCTTATTAAGATTATAATTATTTTTCTTTTTAATTATAATTTTCCTTGAACCGTTATTTCTAGTCTCTTATGTTAATTCGCATGTAAATTAATACAACTAATCCATCATTTTATTGTTTAAACATCTAGATATTTCTTTTATTAATTTTTAATTCATAATCTCCCTTTTTACTAAGAAGATCTACTTAAATGTTTTCTTTTCCCTTAATGTGTTAAATTCTGAAATTAAATTTAAACAAGAAAATCATTTAACGCTCGTGTCTTTAGTTAAGCGTTTATATTGTCATAAATTATGTAAGGTTTTTATAGTTTAAATAAATGTCGGTAAGTTCCTTGGTTCCGCTAAACTATAATTCCTATTTCTCTAGTGCTTTAATAACTACTAATAATTCTTTGTTATAAATCTAATAATTCAGTTTAGCATTATATAGTGCTTTAAATAGGTATATAACTAGGTACCATTTCTTATTATCTTTTAATTATTCTAGAATTACTCTAATGGCGAAATTTAAGGCGTTTGTCTTTAGTCGTTTCTTTTTATTTTCGTTTAGAAGTTTATATATAACCTTACTAGTTACAATTTCCTTTAGTTACTAAAAAGCCTGTTTAGTTTCTTTAGTGAAATAAAAAGCCTCTCTTGTTTTTACTAAGGTAATTAGTTCTGTTAATGGTTTAGCGATACGCTTAAAATCTTTAATAAGTTATTTAACATAGTTAATAAAGCCAAGAAATACGCATACGTTTATAATATTCTTGGGTTTTAACTAATTCTTGATTATTATTATTTTTCTCTTTTAAATGCGGATTTCTCTTAGACTTATTATAAACCCTAAATAGTTTAGTTTTTTAATATGCTATTTACTTTTAATCGAATAAATAAGTAGATTCGCCTTTTCCAAGGCTTTTAATACTTACTTTATATGTTCCTTATGCTTCTTCTCGTTTTCTAAGTAAATTAAGATATCGTTTAAATAAACGAATACAAATTTATCTAGAAACTTGCAAAAAACTATTATAATTATATATTAAAATATAGCAAGTGCGTTAATAAGTCTAAATAATATAACTTTATATTTATAATATTTATATATTATTTAAAAAGTTATATATTATTTATATTCTTTAATTATTTTAATTATATAATATTTATTACGAAGGTTTAATACTATAAAGATTTAGGCTTTATTAATTTATTTTTTTATAAGTTTTATTAATAGTAACGAGTATCCGTTTTTCTTGGTTATTTCATTAAGGTGTTAATAATTAATTACTCGTCGCTATATTAGGTTTCTTTCTTTATCGACATGTTATTTCTCGTTTTTGTCGATTTTAGGTACCATAATTGCTAGGTATCTTAACAAGGATTTAGATTCTCGAATATATCCTTTATCAAGATCCTCCTAGATTCCCTTTTATAATACTCTTTATTTTTCCTAATTTATAAAATACATTGGGAATAATTTTAGTTATTTTCCTTTTTTAAAGTGAATTTAGTGATCTTATTAGCTATGTTTTAATAATTCTTTTTTTATTTTATTTTTAAATAATTTATAAAAACGAAGGTACTCGCGCGGTACTCTTTTCGTTAAATCTTTAGGCTTGGTTACTTAAATCATATAAGCGATATGTTTCGTTTTTGCATTCGTTTCTCTAAAGTCACTTGCGGTACTCATTTCGTAACCTGTAATAGTTAACTTCTCTTGTTTTTAATCCTAATAAAGCGTGTTTATCTTGAAATTTATTCGTGAATTACTTTTTTTAAACTAATTTATTCCTAAGATCATATCGTGATTTAATATATATATAATATTAAGAATAATTTATTTAAGATGTCCTTAAATAATTACTAAAAGAGGAATTATTTCTCTTAACACCTTACTATTTTCGTAATTAAACATGTTTCCTTTAAAGTTTTATAACCTATATAGACTTTATTTATATACTTATAATATTTTATTTTTTTAAACTACCTTTATTAAAACATAGCTTTTATTTACTCCTAAATTTATTAGGGCTTTATACTTTCTTCTATTATACTTAACTCTAGTTATAATAATGTTATTAAGTCCCGACTAGACTTTATATAAAGACTTATTATTCATGGCTTCTCGCTGCCTTACTAGCGAGAGCCTTTACCGTTTTTTGGTTTTTTATATCTCTTTTTCTTTGGTTTTCTTTTAGTTGCTATAACCTAGATATCTTTTCATTCTTAGGTTTTTATAAAAGCGTATTTCCAGTAATTATTACTTAAATAATCTCTTTAATTACCCTTTACGTAATAAGGGGTAAAAAGTTTATCCTTTATATAAAACCTTATATATTAAAACTTTAATTCTTTTTCGAGGGCCTTTTTATAACTTAAGTTTATTTTATTAACTCGGAACTTTTTAAAGTTCTAAATTATTCTTGAATAAAATGAATAATTATTAAGTTTGCTTATTAAAGGTATCTTAATATCTCTTTTTAGGTTTATATTGATTTCTAAAAGTTTTCCTCCTTTTTTAAGGTATATTTTAGTAATTCGTTTGTAGCTTTATTTAGTTATACGTGTTTTCGCTTATTACTTTATTAAGTATTTCCCTATAAAGCCGAATAAACTAGTATTATATTTAGTTCGTTCTTTAAGCCATTATGGAAAATACAGTCCCTTTTATAATTCCCATAATTCTTCCTTAATCTCGTTTTTTTCGAAACCTGTTTCGAGTAAGTTATATATGTCACATGATATTAAGATATAACACATGCAACTTCTAGCCATTACTTCGTAACTTCTTTTAGAACTTAGGTAAAAATAATATGCTTTAAAGTAATGTGGCTATCGTAGGACGTTATCGTAAATACATTTATTTTTTTCCGTGTTATTATTCTTTAGTTCTTAAGGATAGTAACCGGCTTTATCCTTAAAACTTTTATATATTTAATAAGCGTTATTAATATAAAAGCTCTAATATAACAATATATATTCCCTTAAGCTTTAATAAACCTTGTAGTTATTATTTATATAAAACCTCTAGTTTAAGCTATTATACTAGCTTTTTCCTTAATAGGTTTCGCATTTATCATTTTTATAATGGCTTTAATATAGATTATTATGGTTTAACTTAATTCTTAAGTCGTATCTTAGTTTATAGTTATTATATTTATATAGTAGTTCGCCTTCGTTATATCCTTATTTAACTTGTTTTAATATGAGATATTCTAAATATAAGTAGTCATCCTTTAAACAGTTTTTACGATTAACCTAATAATATCTATAAATTTCTTTTATAAAGGCCTTTTTAATCTTTTCTGCTTTAATAATACCGATAATAAATACTTGGTTTATTTCTTCGTTATTTTCAAATTAAACCCTTGCCTCGGCGACTCTTTTCTCGGGTTAAGGAATCCCTCTTGTTCTTAATTCCTATTTCTTAAGACTTTAGCACTCGTTTTTATAATGTCCTTTCTTTTTATAGTTAAAACACTTAATAATTAATTTGTCTCGTTTCTTTTATTCCTTTTAAATAATATTGATTTTAATAAGGTTTAATTTAGTTCTAGTGCCTTTCCTGGTTCCAGCATCGCTTCTATGATTTCCTCTTTTTAGTTAATCGCTATTTTTTCGTTATACCGTCTTTTTTTTTTTAAGGTATCGTTTAAAGTTTTCGTTATTAATAGTAATTGCCATTATAATGTAGTTATTAAACTTTCTTAGGTTCCTTTTTTTATATAGGTTTATTTTATATAACTTATTCTTTATATAGTTTTTTAACCCTTAATAAAACAAGTAATATAAGCTTTCGATAAGTAATTATAACTAGCTTGTGAGTTTTTTAAACTTAATAACGTAATTTAAAGCCTTCTTATTTTGTTGTAATTTATGAAGTCGAGCTTCGGCTTATTACTTAAGAATTAAATTACCGAATATAAACTTAAGTTGTTTTTCAAATTCCTTATAATTCTTAAAGACTTTTTTCGTGTCTTCTCGGGCGTTTAATCCATTTTCTAGATGGTTTTTTAACATTGGTTGAAACCAGGTTAAAGCGGTTTTGGTAAGGAGCTGGAATACCGTGAAAACCTTTTATTCTTTAGTGGTAATCGTTTTATAATAAAACCGTAAATAGGTTTCAACTTGAATTAGAAATCCTTTTAAATCGTTTAACCTATTATATTTATTAGGTGTAATTAATTTAAAACCCTTTACGTCGAGGGTTGTTATATTGTTTTCGTCGTTTAAGTTGTTAAGGTCGCTATCGTTTAAAAGTGGTTATTTATTTCTAAGAGGTAGGGGTTATTTTGTTTGTTTATTTTCTTTTTTAGGTATTTCTTCCTCTTTCTCTTTTTTTTCCTTAAATGCTTTTTCTTGTTGATCTTTCGAGATGTCCTCTTATAACTCTTTTTTAGCTATAATTATAATGGATTTTTATATTAATTCCTTTAAACCTTTTAGTTATATCGTAAAAGGGCTTAAAACTTTCGTTTAAAAGCTTATTAATTATTGTTTTTTTATTTATTTCTTTTTTTGTTACCCTGTGGTTTTAGGGGGCATGCTTATCCTGGGACTATTCGATTAAAAGTCCCTTCTTTTAAACCAATATCAAACATTAATTAAGGAGCTATTAAAATGTGACGAACCTCCTTATGTGTTCCTAGTTAGCTAACTTCATAAGTAAGTATGTACTAAGTTTTCTTAATTTAAAAATAATAATAAGTTAAGATTAGTTTAATTAATTCATAATGTTATGTTTGTTAAAGAGGTTTCAAGGTACTCTTATTATAATATTAAAAAGTAACTATAGTTTTAAATTAATAGTTAAAGAACTAAAAAAAATAACTAGATACACAAGGAAATTCTGATTTATTTATACTTTAAAGACAAATAAAGAACACTTATCTTCTCTCTGATTCTCTATGGATTCTCAGGGAGAGTAATAGAGAATCCCACTTCTCTTTGATTCTCTGTGGATTCTCAGGGAGAGTAACAGAGAATCCCACTTCAGGTCACGGGACCCTCAAGGTCACGTGACCTTTTCCTGTTTTTATCCCTGTTGGTCGTAACAACGTGGAAAACCAAAAAACGGCAAAAGCTCTCGCTAGTAAGGCAGCGAGAAGCCATAAATAATAAATCTTTATATAAAGTTTAGTCGGGACTTAATAATATTATTATAATTAAAGTTAAATATAATAAAAGAGAATATAAAGCCCTTATAAACTTAAAAGTAAATAAAAGTTATATTTTAATCGAGGTAATTTAAAAAGACAATATATTATAAATATATAAATAAAGTTTATATAAATTATAAAACTTTAAAAGATATATATTTAGTTATTAAAATTAAAATTAAAAGGAGTTAATTATTATAAGTTATAAAATAAGTATTATAAATAACACTAAAAAACGGATATAAAGATGAAACATATCGTTTATATAATTTGAGTAACTAAGTTTAAAGATTTAATAAAGAAAGTATTACGCGAGTATTTTTAGTTTTATAAATTATTTAAAAATAAAACAAAAAAAGAATTATTAAAACATAACTAATAAGATTATTAAATCTACTTTAAAAAAGGAAAGTAATCGAAATTATTTTTAATATATCTTATAAATTAGGAAAAATAAAAGGTATTATAAAAAGGAATTTAAAAGGATTTTAATAAAAGATATATTCGAGAATTAAAGTCCTCGTTAAGATACCCGGTAATTATAGTATTAAAGGTCGATAAAAACGGAAAATAACATATTAATAAAAAAGGAAATCTAGTGTAACGACAAGTAATTAATTATTAATACCTTAATAAGGTAATAAAAAAGAATAAATACTTATTATTATTAATAAAACTTATAAAAAGGTAAATTAATAAAGCTTAAATCTTTATAATATTAAATCTTCGTAATAGTTATTATATAATTAAAATAACTAAAAAATACGAATAATATATCGCTTTTTAAACGATATATAAATATTATAAGTATAAAGTTATACTATTTAAACTTATTAACGCACCCGCTACATTTTAATATATAATTATAATAGTTTTTCGTAAGTTTTTAAATAAATTTATATTTGTTTACTTAAACGATATATTAATTTATTTAAAAAACGAGAAGAAGTATAAAGAACATATAAAATAAGTATTAAAAGCCTTAAAAAGAGTAAACCTACTCGTTTATTTAATTAAAAGTAAATAACATATTAAAAAACTAGATTATTTAAGGTTTATAATGAGTTTAAAAGAAATCCGCATTTAAAAAAGAAAAATATTAATAATTAAAGATTAATTAAAACTTAAAAGTGTTATAAACGTATATATATTTTTTAGTTTTATTAATTACGTTAAATAACTTATTTAAAATTTCGGGTAAATCGTTAAATTATTAATAAAATTAATTATCTTAACGAAAATAAAAAAAGTTTTCCATTTTATTAAAAAAACTAAATAAGCTTTTTAATAACTAAAAGAAGTTATAATTAATAAGGTTATAACGTGCTTTACTAGTACCTTGCGCATATTAATACCCTGTGCACTTTCCTTTATTTTATACCTTATGAACTTTGACACGCGTTTTCTTAATAATTATAAATGGAAATTCAAACCTAGAAAGCACGAATTATTTTAGTTATCGAGGTTATTCGTTTATTTAAAAAGTTAAGTCGTTAGTCTGCTACGAAAATCTATAAAGTTCCCGAATTTACGCTTCGACTTAAAATAAACGGTTATATTTCTTTTAATAAACGTTTACTTCTAAACCTTAAACTAAATAAAGTAAAAGAGGATACGATTATTCGATATATACTTAATTTAAATTCTCGATGTTTTACGTCTCGACTCGCTAGTATTAAAGATATAGCAAATTTTCTATTTAAATCTCGAGGGGCATTACGCGTTAAGAAGAATTAGGCATATCGATTTATATAATGACGACTAGAGTTAAAAACGCGTTTTAATTGCGTTTATGACTTTTAAAAAGCCTTATACGAAGATCTAGAGCTAATTAGCGCGTGGTTTCGATTAGTTAAGAATATGCGGGCGAAATATGGTATTTAAAACTCCGATTTTTATAACTTTGACGAGATAGGCTTTATAATAAGTATAATCTCTTTAGTAATAGTTATAACTCGCGTAAATTGACGTAGTAAAAGTAAAGTAGTTTAATTAAGTAATTAAAAATAAGCGATAATAATTATTTATATTAATAACGAAAGTTAAAGTGTCCCTTCGTTTTTAGTGGTTTAAAAGAAGAATTATTTTATAAGTTAATATATTAAAGGCGGCTTTTTACATAACTAGGTAATTAAATTAATTAATAATAGTTAAATAAATAATAAGATAAGCTTAAAATAGCTTAAACACTTTAATAAGTATATTTTTACTCGAGTTAAGGGTTTATATCGAATGTTTATTTTTAATGGGTATAAAAGTTATAAATCGACAGAATTTTAAAAGTATTATAAAGCATATAATATTATTACTTTTTATTTATCTTTTTATTCTTTTTATTTAATTTAGTTATTAAATATTAGGTGTTTTAGTGTCTTAAAACGAGTATATAGTTAATAAATTAAGACTTTTATTAAGGCTTATATTAACCATATTATAAAGGTCGAGTTTTTTCTCGCCTTTAAAACAGCCTATTTAGCCTTTATAACAGCTTATAATGGCTAGGCTAGATTCTACGGAGCTGGCTTAATACCTTTCGACCCGCAAGCTATAATTTTAAAGCTTAATATGAGGTTATAAACTTTGAATTTTAGTATACCTCCCTCGATTGATATTAACCCTTAGGTCTTTTAAACCCTTTATAATGCGATTAATACGTTTTTATAGTTAACCTTAGTAAAGAGTCGTATTGCACGCCATTAAGGAAGCTTTTTAACTCCCATTTTTAAGACGATAGCGGCGTTAACTAAGGGCATTAAAATGTTAGCTTATAAGATAACGCTTTTATTAATCGAGGTACGTATATTTCGAGTAGCAAATAAGGCACTTAGTAAATGTTATAAGGCTAAAAAGACTCGAGTTTGTTAAGGGGGGGTACTTATTATAAAGAATACGTAAAACATTTTAGTTTAAAAGAAAGCAAAAAAGCAGGCTCGACGCGATAAGCGCTTTAAAGGGGGTAAGCAAAATGAGGGGTAGCTTTTTAAGCGATGATATGGTACTTGCGGGGAGACTAGTTATAATGCGCGTACTTGTTAAGATACTATAATTATATTAGGTTCATTAGATTTTAAATAGTTTAGGTTAATTCTATACGTTGTAATTGTTAAATTTTAATTCTAATATAAGAAGGTGGGGGAAAGTGCGTAGGGTATTGATATACGTAAGGTACTGGTAAAACACGTTATATAAACTTTTAAACGAAAATAAGAAGAAACGACTAAAGATAAACGCTTTAGATTTCGCTATCGAAGTAATTTTAAAATAACTAGAAAATAATGAAAAATAGTACTTAGTCGCGTATTTATTTAAGGCATTATATAGTGTTAAACTAAATTATTAGTAGTTATTAAAGTATTAAAGGAATAAGAATCGTGGCTTAGCAAAACCAAGGAACCTATTAATATTTATTTAAACTATAAAAACTTTATATAATTTATAACAATATAAACACTTAATTAAAAATATAAGTGTTAAATGATTTCTTTATTTAAGTTTAATTTTAAAATTTATTATATTAAGGGAAAAGAAAATATTTAAATAAATCTTCTTAGTAAAAAAAGAGATTATAAATTAAAAATTAATAAAAGAGATGTTTAAATGTTTAAATAATAAAATGACAGATTAGTTATATTAGTTTATATACGAATTAATATAGAAAACTAGAAATAACGTTTTAAGGAAAGTTATAATTAAAAGGAAAAGCGATTATAGTTTTAATAAAGATTTAATAATAAACTTTTATCATATAAAGAAAAGGTTTACATATTAAAATAAGTATAAAACGAATTTATTAAGGAATTTTTAAGACATTAAAATGGTTATAAGAAGAATTCGACTTTTTAGGAATAAAATAAATAGTTAAGAGAATTATAAGGAATTATAATGTTTATAATAAAATTAAAGCATCACGATATAAATTATATAAATTATTATAACTAATTTAAATACTTAAAAAGGCATAGTACACGATTATATAGGATTTCGTAATGAAATTCCTTAAGTTAAAAGATCTTATTATAAGAGTACTTTATAATAATATATAAATAATTATTAATAAATTTACGAAATATGTTTATTTCTTATCGTTTAACAAGTCGAGCATAATAAAATAATTAGTTTTTAGTTTTTTAAGAAAGTACGTTAATAAACATGAATTATTAAAACGTATTGTTTTAAATAAAAATAAGTTATTTATATTAAAGTTTTAAATTAGTTTAATAAAATAAATAAGAGTTAA
Organism: Biscogniauxia marginata; assembly: GCA_022695795.1. Classification (NCBI taxonomy): domain Eukaryota; kingdom Fungi; phylum Ascomycota; class Sordariomycetes; order Xylariales; family Xylariaceae; genus Biscogniauxia; species Biscogniauxia marginata. The sequence continues at coordinate 172,714 of MU404104.1, read as the reverse complement.
ATAAAAATTATTTATAATATATTATCTTTAAATAAACAAATAAATAAAAAGATTAAACTAAATAATAAAATAATATTTATAAAGCTATATTAATTAAGAAATAAATAACTAAATAAAGTTATTATTAATAGCTTAAATAATATATAACACTTCGGTTAACGAGAATATAAAGATGTTATTACACGAAGCAATATATGGTTAAAAAGCGGAAATTTAAAAACAATTAATCGAATTTATAAAAGTACTAAAAGTCGAAATAAAAACCCCGAAAGTAAAAGTATTATCCGAAAAAGTTTAAGTAATATAATTACGATTATAAAAAGAATTATAATTTATTTAAAATAAAATAACAAAGTATTATAATAAAAAAAGAATTAAAGAACTAATTCTTAAGAGAGAAAACATAATTTATTTACTTCGTTAATAATAAAGCGTAATAATAAAAACCCCTTAAATTAAAATAAAACGGCTTAATAAAAAACTTAAGTTTAAGAAGTTAAAACTATATAAGGTCGAAAAAGTTATTTCGAATATTAATTATAAATTAAAATTACTAAAAAAATCTAGAATATATTTAGTTTTTTATATATTATTATTAAAACTAATATTAAAAAACGCTTTATTAAAAACTTAGAACGAGATTAAGAAAAAACTAAATAAGTACGAAGTAAAAAAAATATTAAATTTAAAAAAAGTTAATAATTAATTATAATATTTAATTAAATAAGAAAAGTACCTATTAAAAAATATATATAAAAACCACTTAAACATTTAATAAACTCGAAAGACGCGCTTAATAAGTTTTATTAATAAAACTTAAAATCTTAATTTAAAAAAAACAAGTCGAAAAAGGGGATAACCTTAAAAATAACCCTAGCTTAATCGACTAAAGATTATTATTTTAAATAAAAGCGTTTTTACTTTTCCTTTAAACGCTTTTGTTTTTTTAGCTTTAGTCTTTCGAGCTTTTTTATAGAAAAAAAACCACGTTTTAATATTTCTAAACCCCTTTTTTATAAATACTTTTCTTATTTACGAAAACGGGTAAGACGATCGGCGAGGGCCTAAAACTCCTTTTTCGCTTTACGACGCTTATTAGTAATACGATCCCTTTCGCGGCCGAGATCCGCCAAATTAGACATTTCGATACCGAAACCGTTATAATGGTTACGAGCTCTAACCGTATAATAAAAACATATTTTAAATTAAAGCATTATAAAGTAACGAAGATCCATTTTAAAATAATAAAAACAAGGAAACACTTTATAACTATATAAACGAATATAAGTAATAATAAAATTACGAGATTTATATTAAGTTTTTAAAGATTTCGAAATAAACTTAAATACACCGGACATTATAAAAGTAATAAAAAAAGAACTTATTAAAAAAAAAGATCTTTAAAAACAAAAAATTTAAGAAAAGAGAAATAATATTACGAATTAACTATATTAAAAGAGTTTCTAATAAAAGTAGTTAAACACGAACCAAAAATATATAAACTAGTAATCCCCTCTTTATAATGTAATATAACATCACGTAACCCAATTAAAGGTATTTATTTAATTAAGTCTAAAAAGAATTAAAGGTGTTTATTTAATTAAATCTAATTATAAAGAAAATTAAAAGTGTTTATTTAATTAAGTTTAATTCTTTTAATATTTAACATATTAAACGGGAAGAATATATATAAAGGAGAATAAATATAAAAAAGATAGGATTTTTTATATATCTAGTTATTCATTTTTTAGTTATTAATTTAAAACTATAATTATTCCTTAATATTATAATAAAAATACCTTAAAATCTCTTTAACGAACAAGATATAATAAATCTCTTAAACTAATCTTAATCCACTATTACCTTTAAAACAAGAAAACTTAGTACGTATTTATTTATAAAGTTAATTAACTAAGAATATATAAAGAGGTTCGTTATAATATTTTTAAGGCTATTTAATTTTATAGTTATGTTTTTATTTATAATTACGTTAACCTTATATAGTTTTATTTATTTTTTATGTTTTTAATATATTAATACCTCGCTTTTTAAAAGTAGTAATATAAGGAGTATTTTTAATATGTTAAAACCGTTTTAAATCGATTATTAGGCCTTAATTTTTTTAACTTTTAATATTACTTTTTAAATTATATTTGCTTTTTAGAGTTACGTTAAAGTAAAAAGGGAATTTATATTAATTTATTTAAGTTTATAGTATTATTAATAGTTTTAATATTTTATTTTTATTTAAGATAATTTTATATGCTTTATAAATAAAATTATAATACTTTTTAACTTTGCCGATAAATTAATATATTTCGACGAGTATTTATTTATAAGTAATTCTTATAAATCAAGCCTTATTTCGGAAATTTTAGTTATTAAAATTTATTTTTACGTCGTGCGTAATAACATTTAATGGGTTTAAATAAGTGTCGATTTAGTATTATTTTAATATCTTTTAAGTTTTTATAATAAAGATATTTTTTATAAACCGCGCCGCTTAAAAACTTATAATTATATCGATTATATATAATATTTATAACGACTTTATAATTAAAATTTATATTAAGGTTTTTTAGTTTTAATTTAATAATAATAATAAAATTTGTTAATTTTTTAGTTTTTTTTTAGTTTTAATATTATATTTAAATTTAATTAATAAATTATATAGTTTATTAACTAATAAATAATTAAATCGAGTATAAATTCGTCGTAATTTTATCTCGGTAAAATAGATAATATAATTAAGTTAAAATTATAAATATTTTTATTTTTATTTTTTAATTAGTTAACAATATTATTTAAATATTATTTAAATATACTTTTAATTAGTTTATATTTTAAGCGATAATAAGAATAAAGTATTTATTTTTATTATATAAAAGTTTATTTAATTAAATAGCGTATTTATTATAATTGTTTTTAATAACTCGATAAAGAATTTGTTTTTAAATTTAATATTAGTTTTTCTTATTTAACTATTATTTAAATTTAATTCTTGGTTTAAATACTTTTTAATAAAAGTTATATATTACTTTTTTATTAAAACACGTGTTATGTTAATATTAAATATAATTCTTTAAAAAACGTTTTTAATGTATTTATTTAAGACGAAGGTGGTATTTAATACAGGAGCGGAATTAGAATTTAATAGCCGAATATATATTATTTAATATTAAAATGCTTAGTTAAATAAATAAGTTATAATTATATATTACTTATTTTTAAATTAATCGTCGAAGTTTTATATGTCGTTTTTTTTGGATTTCGAGTTTATTTTTTTGATATTTTCGTAATTCATTAAAAAGGTAATATAATTATTTTTAGCTTATTTTTTTTAGTTTCTTATTAAGATTTAATCTTTTTTCTTTTTTTTTTAAAAAATGTTTTATAAATTAATATTTCTTTTTTTATATATTTAATCTTTTTATTATTTCGATAGTATTTTCGATCGATATAAAACTAGTTAATTTTATCGTCGTCGTTATTATTCTTATCGATTAAGTATTAACATATTTTTTTAGGGTTTTATAAGTATTAATTAACGTTTAAAGCTTATTAATTAAATTTTTTAATTTAATCGAAAATTTAAAAAGAGTATATTATAATTAAAATATATTATAATAAGTATAATAAATCATTGTTATTATTTTTTTAAAAAAATTTAGTTTTAAGGCTTTTTAATATAACGAAAATTTATTAAATATAATTTAAAGTATTTTCAAGTTCGTTTTATTTTTATTTTATTTTATATTAAAATGTCGTTTTATTACGAAGTATATATTTTTAAAATACTAATATTATAATACGTTATATAAAAAGTAGATTATTACTCGTTTTAAAAGGATAATTAAAAACACGACGTGAAATTATGTTTATTTAATTTCGGTAGTGTAATAAACGTTTAAAAAGAATTTAAACTTATTTTTAAAAATATTATATATATTTTTTATATAATTATTTTTCTTATTTTAAGTTTTTTTAAAATGTCTTATAATTATAAAGAAGTATATTTTATTTAAAACTTTTACCGAGAGAATAACATAATAAGTTTATTTTTTTTAGTTATTTATCGATATAAAGAATCGTTTATTTGCTTTATATTTTAATATAAATAATTATTTTATTAAGAAGAAAAAACGAAATTATTTAAGGTTTCTATAAACTTTTATCTCTCGTTTAAAAGAATAATTAAATTAATATATTAAGCTTTTATAAATCTTTCTTAAAAGGAAGTAAACTTTCTTTAAGTTTAGTCGTCTCGTTTTATTATTAAGTAAAAAAATAAGGTTTTTTATTTTAGTGGTATAAGTAATACTTATAAGTTATAATCGAGGTTATATTTAAAAAATTAACTTATATAAAATTAACTTAAAAATCTTATTTAAAAATATTTTAATAAGTATAAATAACTCGGCATATCCGGGAAAGGTTAATTAAAATATAATTAAAGTAATAATATTAATAATAAAAGTTTTTATTAATTATTTATTTATTAACGAGGTATTTATTATATAATATTAAGTATAAAAAGAGGAGTATTAAAAGGCGGTATAATATACCTTTTCATAAGATTTAAAAGTTATTATTTTTAATATAAAAAGTTAAATTAAGAGTCGAGAAAAACTAGTTATCTTTATAGTTATTACGAAAAAAAAAAGGGTGTTATTAATCTTTTTACGTGAGATTTTTTTATTAATTATTTTATATTTCGCTCGAGTTTATTATAATTAATTTCGACTTTAGTTTTTTAAATCTTTTTTATTTAAAATTACACGTTTAATAAAATGAAAAAAAGGGTTTTTATTATAAATAGCTTTATAAAATGACGTTTAATATTTTAGTAATTTCGTTGTAATTTAACCGAACTAAAAAAAAAGTTATTAAGATTAAATATTTATTAGTTTTAAGTAAATTATTTCTCGATCGGTTTTAATTATTAACGTTTTTTATATTAATATATTTAATTATTTTCGTTCAATTATTTTAAGTTCTTAAAATTTTAAATAAATGGTTTTTATGTTATAATAAAATCGATTAATAAGTTTAAATATTTCGAGTTATTTTTATTAATATAAATATTTTATTTTATTAATATATTTTTTAAATTTAATCGTAAAAAGGGAAATATTAATTCGAAATTACTTATTATATAGCCATTAAAGCGGTTTTAATATTTTTTAAAAGTCTCTTTAATCGTGTAAATATTAAATATATTTATATTCGTTACTTCGAAATTTATTAACGTTATTAATATTTATATATTTTTTATAATAAAATATTATTATAAAGTTAATTATCTTTTATTTTATAATTATAAAATCGAATTTATTAAGTAGTAATAATAATCGTCTCGAATTGAATTTAAATAGTTCGATTAATTATATTTTAATTTCTATATATTTTTAACTAATTTAGTCAAATTTTAATATTAAGTCTTTTTAATTAAGGTTTTATATTTTAATTTTTAATTATTTTTATTTCGATATATTAAAAATATAATGTTAAAAAGTAAATAAAAAATAAAAAAAGGTTATTAATATTATTTATATTATTAAATTTAATAATATTAATTAATGTTAATAAGTATATATATAATAAAAATAAATAAAGTAAATATTAATAAGAATAAGTAAGGTAAAATTAATGTAATATTAATATTTAAATAAGAAAACTATTTATTTAAAAGGATAATACGGAGCGGTATCTTTTTATATATTAAAGATAAGGTCCCCTTGTTACTTAGTTATTTAACTATTAATTAAACTTATTTATAATAATATTTAAAACTTAACGTAATTTTAATATTTTTATTATATTATTAATAATTAATTAATTCGTCGTATTTTAATTAAAGTCGTTTTTTATTAATTAAAATAATAATAAAAATTTATAAAATCGTTAATATTTTTAATCGCATAATATATTATTATATCGTTTAATTAAAAGTCGAAATCGTTATTAACCTTTTTACGAGTAAAATCATATTATATATTTATAATAATTTATATAAATCGCTTTTTAAAATAATTTTTAAGTATTAAATATTACTTTTTTATTTTTATTTACAGTTTTTAATTTCTTTATAAAAGTAAATAATATTTAAAATAACTATTTAAATTATACCTCTTTTTAAATACGTTTAATATAAATATTTCGCTTAATTGTTTTAATAATATCTTTTATTATCACCGCTTATTTTTTAATTAAATAAATTAAAAAAGTTAAAATACCTAAAATATTTAAGCTTTTATAAAAAATAATCTTAAAAAACTCATAAGACATTTAAAGTTATAAAAATAAAAACTTAAACTAATTTTTAATTAAATAAGAATTTAATATCGTTTTAAACTAACTAATAATAATATTACGTAATTTTTATTATAAATTATAATAAAACTTAAAACGTGAAAACTCGAGGTATCTTTATATTATAATAATAAATATTATAATAAGTTAATGAGTTATTTAATTTCTTATATAAAATCGACTTTTTCAAAAATTTATAACTTAATATATAAAACACGGAAAAAACTTGAATACTTTTTTATTATAAACTATATAAACTTAATTATAACTTAGTAATTAAACGGCGTTGTTTTTACGTAATAATTATAAGCCCGGCGTTTTAATGTTACAACCCAGTTTTGATCACGTGACTTAAAGTCACGTGGTATCTTTTAAGTGATCTCGCGATCTCCGCGAAATCACAAGATCAAATAAAAAGAACTATAAAAAATGTGGAAAAAAAAGAAATATAAATAAACTAGAATTTCCTTTATATTTAGTTATTTATTTTTAGTTTTTTAGTTATTAATTTAAAATTATAATTACTTTTTAATATTATAATGAAAATACCTTGAAATTTTTTTAACAAATAAAACATTATAAATCTTTTAAATTAATTTTAATTTATTATTACTTTTAAAATAAGAAAACTTAATATATATTCACTTATAAAGTTAGTTAACTAGGAACACATAAGGAGGTTCGTCACATTTAAACGGTAAAGTCGATTATGTTAACTTAATAATTTAGCGGTATATATTAAATATATTTTTTATATATGTTAAATATTATTCTTATTTCGTTTCGTACGAAACTAGTTTAATTCTTATAATAAGAAGTTAAAGTTCGATCTCGGTAAAAAGTTACAAGGACAAAATAGGACTTATTTAAAAACTAAGTAAAGGTTACTAAGTAGCTGCTTAATAAGCATATACGGCTTTAGTTTATATATGATAATTAGTTTATATATAAATAATTTTCAACTTTAATCGGTTAAAAGTTAAAAGGTGTATCGCAAACTATATAAGCTTAATTATAACTTAATAATTAAACGGCGTGTTTTTACGTGACACTTTTTTAATTATATAATTAATTAAGTTAATTAAATATAAAATCGAAAAAAATTAAATTTAAAATACATAAAAAGAAAACGCGATAAATAAATAATAAAATAAAACGTATAAACCACTTTATCGTTTTTTTTACGTTTTTAATTTTATATTTAATTGTATTAATTCATTATAACATGTCTTATAAATAAGTAGGCCATATAAGTAAATAAGTTAATTTTTATAACTTTTATAATTTTAATTATTAAAAAACATTTACATAATATTAAAATTATTTAATAATAATTATTATTTAAATCGTCTTTTTTAGTTTTACGTTTTAAAAACCGAATACCTTTTTTATATTAAATATTCGGGTTTTTAACGCGTAATTAAATTGATTAATTTATTATATTTTTCGAGTTAAAACCTTTTAAAATTAAAATAAAAAATTAATAATAAATAAAATTAATTATAACTCCTTAAAATTTAAATTATTAAATACTTCTTTATTTATTATATAAATAATATTATTTTTTTAAACTTATAAAATTATTTCTTTTTTTATATTAAGTATTTTTTTGTTTATAATTATTTATTTTTAGTTTTATATCGTTTATTAAAAATATAGTTTATTTCTCGAAAATAAGTAATTTTATTTTATAATAAAATAGTTTTTATAAGTTAATTATAAATATTTATAATACTTATAAAAAATTAAATTATAATAACACCTCGTAAATTATTATTAAATTTTTTTTTTAAAATATTTAATTTATATTAAAATTAAGAAAAAATATATACGCTTTTTATATAAAAAATAATATAATAATAACATTTTTTAAATTAAAAAGAATTAATTTAATTATACGAAACTTAATTTATATATACTTTTTTTAAGATATTAAAATATATAAAGTTAAAAAGTTATAATTTATATAATAAATAACTAAATATATAAAAAATTTTAAATTTTATAAAATAATAACTTTTATAATTATTTAAAATTAATAAGCGTTTAAAACTTTATATTCGATTTTAATATAAAAATCGAAATATTTTATAAATTTTATATTAACGTGTCTCACAAGCGAATAAGCCACTTGATTTCCTATATAAAATCGACTTTTTCAAAAATTCATAACTTTGCGCGTAAAAATCGTAAAAGTCTCGAACCTTTTTTTTAGTTATATAATTATAAGATTTAATTAAAAGTAAAATCTAAAAAAATAAAAGTGAAATATATAAAAAAATACGTAAAAAGGTTCGTGCGTTTTGTTTTGATTTTAGTTTTTACGCGTTTTCTTTTCGCGTCTTTTAAAATTAATTTTTTCGATTTTACTTTTAATTAAAATAAATAATTATATAACTAAAAAAGAAGGTTTAGGATTTTTACGATTTTTACGCGCAAAGTTATGAATTTTTGAAAAAGTCGATTTTATATGGGAAATCAAGTGGCCCACTCGCTTATGTGGCTTATTTGCTTATAAGACATGTTAAGTTTATTTATTATTTAATTATTATTTAACATTTTAATTTTAATTTTTAATAATAATAAATTATTACGATATTATAAAGTTAAATACTTTTTTTAATTAATATAATAAATAATAATATAATAAAATTATTAATATTAATAACTTAAATAATTATAACTTATTTTTAATTTTCTTATTAAACTTATTAAAGTCGTTTATATCGTTTTATATTTATTATTATTATATTAATTTAAATAATTATTTCGAGTATAAACCTTATTTTATTAAAATTAAAATTAAAATTTTGTAATTGTTTTACGTATTAATTTAAATTATTTTCGATATATATTTAAATTTTCATATAAAGCTTTTTAATAATCGATTCGTTTATAATGGTTGAATGACTAATTTACAAGGGTCTTGGCCCCACGTTATATATATAAGGGCCTTCTTATCCCACATCCCCTTAAGTAGATAGTTACCTACTTAAATAACTGAATATATCTCGTCTCACCCTATTTACTATGCCTCATTAGTTGTTTGCTTTACTTATGTACGTACTTACCAACAGTTTATTTAAACGCGTTCGTAATAATTTTTTTCGATTTGCTTCGTATTACGTTTACGTAATAAAAGGTTTATTATCGCGATAATATAACTTAAATAAAAAAAATTAATTATTTAAATTAATAATACGTTAAATAATTAATATCTCTTTATAAAATATAAAATTTTAAATATTTAGTTTTATAATTAATCGTGTAAATATATCGTTATTTCGCTTTTATAATATTATATAAAAAAATTATAAAATGTTATTAATTTATAATATTTTATTTTTAAATAATATTATTTATATTTAATTATATGAGTTTTGAAATAAATAAATTAATATATTTTATTTTTTTAATTTTTAAAAAATATAACTATATAAATATAATTTTACGCGTTTTAATAATAATAATAAATATATTATTTATAAACTAATTAATTTAAATTACGCGTTAAAAAACTAAAAACTTAATATAAAAAAGGTATTCGGTTTTAAAGCGTAAAACTAAAAAAGACAATTTAAATAATAATAATTATTAATTAATTTTAATACCACGTAAATATGTTTTAATAATTAAAATTACGAAAATTATAAAAACTAGTTTATTTACTTATGTGGCTTACTTACTTATAAGACACGTTATAACGTAAAAAAAGGGCTAAGGCTTTTTCGATTTTTATATATTAAGTTATAAATCTTTTAAAAAGTCGATTTTGTATAAAATATTAAATGGTTTACTTATTTATATATTACGTTATTATTATTTAAAAATTATTATTTTTATAAATATAAACTTATTTAACTAAAAAGTTAAAATAAATGTTTAAATATTAAATATTTTATTACTTTTTATTATTTATTATTATTAGTAGTAGTAACGGCTCTTGCTTGCCCTTCGCGAAGGAGCTTGATCTCGCGATCAGCTAGGGAGAGTAGTTCTATAATACCGTCGCTAAGTTTCCCAGTTAATTACATAGTGGCGAGGCTAGCGGGGCTGGGGAGAAGGGAGAATTGTCTTAATCCCACGAGACCGGCGCATCCGCGGCCGCGGCCGCCAGATCGGACGCTGTTGGGAACCAGTACATGAAGAAAAAGAGCGAAGGACCCTGTGGTCTACCTGCTAAATTCACAGTGCAATAGAGGCTATCTAGACGCACCATAAAGCTACCTTATAAACTAAACTAACTATATAAAGATACTAATTTATAAAGTTGTTGTTCCATTAGAAACTGGTATCCTCGGGCTTGACGTGATATTATTAGCTAAATACAGGCTGTTAAGCAGGCAGGGCTGTTCAACCTTTGTCCTGGGAAGAACTTCGATGTCCCATGTGTCTTTCTTGGTTTAAGAGAATTCTCACCATGTCTTATAAGGGATACGCATATACTTTTTATACTAGTACTTGTTACTTAAAATCAGATTTGGAATTCGTAGGGTTCAATACTCTGTAGGTCATGACAACCTGGGACCTAAGTCTAAGCGTCCTAATTCCGTGAGCTCGCGTTCTGGTGTGTTTGAACTTTACATCACTGTGTAAATTAACTACTCTACTATTACAGGAATACTCTTTTTGCTCGCGATTACATTGGAGACCGGGTATGATTTAGCTCGTATACCGCCGCTCCATCTTAGCTTGACGTTGCTAGGTTATTTGCAGGACCTTGATCTGGTTAGGTCAGTGTACGGCATTGAATCAGTCATTGAATCATTATCAGTCGGGTATTATAGTGACCGTCTGACATTCATAATTTAAGGTCTACTAGACAGTCGGGAGGTTTCATGGCTAGCCTGAATTGAGGGAAGAGAAATTCCCGATGACAGAATTTCCACGCTTGAGGTTATTAACTGTTAAATATTATTTGAGGTAGAAGTCCATTAGCTGTACGCCTCGCTCCTGTAACATTTGCGTTGTGACTTTAGCGAGCAGAGCCTTGCTCTCTTGCCAAGATGAATTTTCTGCCTTGGGCCATTGCACGGGGAGCCTGCTGAGGCGTGGGTCGTTGTATAGGAATCTCATAGTTGACGTCTCCAAAAACGTAGGACGGTAGTATACTCCGGTTGGATCACACCTCCAGGTGACCACGTGATTATCAGGAAGCGGCCCAAGAAGCGCCTCACTATTCATCACCTTATCCAGATACGCATCCCCAACTAGTTCGTAATAGGCCGCTTGCCCTACAACAGGTCGGAGTACGATAGCATTGGGGCAGCCCATCAGCACGCAGATGACATCTCCGACCTCAGCCGAGGGAGGAACAAGTCCGATATGTCCCTGTTCAGAAGTGCAAATGGTTTTCGACAATGTTACGACTTCGAGGAAGCGGCGTGTAGCGTCTGAGATATAAGTCCCGTAACCTTGGTCGTCGTTGAGGATTGCCCATAATGCCGTCAACGCCTCCCTGAAACTCAGCCAACCCTTGCTAGGAAACATCTTTTCACTAAACACGTCACGGCAAAGTACGCGGCAGTAGGCTTCGGCCAACGCTGCGGATCCCCCATAGGCGTCTAAACACTTGTGAGATGAGGGCAACCCCTGTTGTATTGCGTTCATCTGACTCTCCAATGTCTTCAGCTCTTTGGGGGCGGGGGATAGTGTCGAGATGCGCGAGACCGATACCCCAGTGACCTTCAGAGTCTGGTTTTCAATGCTAGTCACCTGGGGCTGAAGATAACCGCCGGCATTAAAGTAACCCTTTAAAGTGGTGTCTAGGCGCTCGATTGACCAGTCGGGTACCCAGCTCGGTAGGCCTGTAACACTCCGTTCCAGCCCTGCAAAACTCAATATATCTAACGAGTTGTAGTGTGCGATAAATCGCACCACCAAGTCCCTGTACACATCTGCTGTTGATAGCGTATAGTCTGGGATAATGCCAATTGTCGGATTATGGGGATCAAGCATACTGAGCACCCCGTAGACCTTGTCTTTCGGGTCTCCGCATTTGGCTAACCTGGCGCCTTCCATCACCCATGACAACGTCTCCGGCCTTGACCGGCAAAGTCCCCGAATGAAACCAACCCTGCTCATGAAAAGTTCACCCCTTTCCAAGTCATGACTAGTATCGACTGGTTTCTCACACAGGCAGAAAACGGCATCCTTGAAGGCTTGCCACGGAATCTCCCTTTGGCCGCATTTGACGACAGCCGTTTTGGCCAAGTAAATCTCCTGTCGGATCCAAACACGCTCGAACCAGGGACGTTCAAGGAGGGAAACTAATGCAGCAAACTCTTTCGGCATACTGGGGAAAGATATCGCCATTTCATTATCCGCCCACAAGTCTTTACTTTTGGCCCAGTGGGCAGGCCTCATAGTGCCATCCCACCAGTTGACCATCACCTGTCGGCCAAGGGAATCAAGAAAGTCCAACGCAAGCGTGCTACCGTCAGCTTGGGGGCCAAGCCAAACGATGACTCGCCGCGCCAGCCGATAGATGTCGCCCATGATGGCGACTTGCTGGCCTCGTTCGTGGACATCATCCTGGTTGATACAGATGGCGTCGACCCAAAGGACACGAGGCTGGTGTTCAGAGCGAAGATGTCTCAGCGCTGTGTCGAGATTCTGCGAGACCTTCGAGGCCCACTTCCGACCTACCGTAATGGCGACTGGGTCTTTCTCCAATCCCCAAACGTAGGACAGCGCTTCGTATTCTGGGGGGCTCTTCGCATTTAACTCGGCTATCTTCAGCGTCACGACGATATCCTCCGCGAATACACCAGGAAGTAGCGTAAGAAGTCGAATTCGGTTTCGTCCGTTTGGCAGGGCCCTTGGTGGTGTGCGTGCCTGAATAGGGCTGTACTTGTATTTAGATTTTGACAGCATTGCCACTGTTTCTTGAGCGTTGTGTTATGTGTAGCACTTTCTGGCCACAGGTGCCACAGGGTGTTCATAGGGCCGCTGGACGTCGTGTTTATGAGATGAATTCGGAATTGGAGCTTGCAACTAACGTCTGATATTGCAAACGCCGGGATGTCGTGTGGGGGAACCTCGCTGACGCCTAAAAGGGGCTGTGACCAAGCTCCGCCACGAAAACCATTTTCTTATAAAACAGCGCTTTCGACTTCGAATAATGAATAAAATAATATTTATTCTCCATTTTCACCTTTAGTTTAATTCTTTTACATACCATGCTCTATATAGTAATATTAGGACCGAAGAGTATAAGTAAATTAGATGCTTTTGCAACAAGACACTGTATCATTTTTCAGACACCCTCGTATTGTAATTTAGCTGACTAGACCCTTCTAAGCTTTTACATTTAGATCGGTGCTTTTATTTAACATGTAGTATATATCATTCATGACGATCAGCATCGCGGCTTCATCGGCAAGACGCGGACTCGCTGAGAAATTGGGCAGCCCAAACGCCAGCTACCTATCTAGACTCACCTTGAATTAATACACCTGATCTACCCTCATATCTTCATCTCATTTCAACAGAGACTCACTTCAAAATACATTTCAGTCATGTTAGATCCATTTACGACTTTTCTATTAACCGCCAAAGGAACATATCTCCGTCTTAGATATTGAGTCATCCTCCTATCACGACAAATTCGACTAATGACATAACTTGTTGATTAAAATACTTGTACCGACTATAATCATGGCGACTGCGAAGGGGGAAATACTAGTTATGAGTACTTCATACCTATTAAGGGGCAATTCAAAAGTTCAACTTCTGAATCGTACCCATGGAGACAAGTTAGCTGAGATTTGAATCAGGCTTCCTTCGGTACCATTGAACAAATTACGGGCTTTTAAATATATACAACTCTCACAGGTCAAGAATTAAATGACAGCTGAATGAGAAAGGGCACATTGTCAGTTGAGATGGGCGATCAATCAAGAAGGATCGGTGAGCAGTCTGGTGATATAGACATCCAGTCACAGCGGATAGACCTTCTGGAAAAGAGGGTTGACATGCAATCGAAACGACCAGACGCTCAAGTAAGAGAATCCAACATTCAGGGGGGCATAATCAGGGCACAGTCAAGAGCGATAGGCTTACAGGCTAAAACAATCTCATTGCTCTCTAGGCGAGTCGGCCAGCATTTGAAGTCGTCAGAGGAGTTAGGGTTGTGGAATAAGGCTGAAATCGGATGGTTATGGATGGTTATGGAAGAAGCCATGACCGAAGGGGAAATGGGCTTTTTCTTTTTTACAGTCGTGGAGAGTGACACATAAGTGAAGCTTTCACCGCAACAATAGCAAGAAGCACAGGCCCAACATAAGACTGGCATCTAGGATTTATGCTAGGGTAATTAGTAGGCATATGAGATATTCATACATATTAGTTTGAATGTTATATGGTAGCCTATCGAATTATGGAGGTAGTCTTGCTACATGTCGTATAACCTTCTACAGATAATTAAGGTGTCACTATTACAATCTGGAAAGTGTACTTTTCCACGCAGATGAGTGCTTCGAATATGTGGTACAGCTCACTATTAACAAACAATGTGAGACAGAAGAACCGAAATTTATAGTCTACCTAGGGCAGCATTTATACCTTAACTAAGCAATGATACCTATTATACCTGAGGTACCTAATCATTACCTTTAGATGACGCAAGGAAACGATACAAGCCTATCAGTTGGGATTTTCTTTCTCCTTCCAGTTGAAACAGCCCTTAAACTGCTAGTCAGCCATTGCAAATAACGGTGTGGCAGTGGGTTTAAATATCCCCTTAACATAGCGGAAGAAGATAAATGGCTCCTTGTAGGTTATGTCGGCCCCGAAAGAATCCTCATATGAACTTGAACTCGACCGAGAAGATGCAATGAGTATTACTCAGAAATAACCCTGTCCAAAAGCTTTGGTATCGTCGAAACCCATCGCCGTTGATAGCGGCACTAGCATTTTTCGAAATAATAGGAAGGTGTTGAATTCTTCTCGGCATCTGCAGGTGGCGCTTGGTCGCCGTCATAAGCCCCAGGGATAGTCACGGGTACGTGCGTCCCTCGCACACACTAGGTATGTAGATACCCTGTGCGAATCATAGCAAGGATGGGAGATGTACATAGATGCGAAGTGATATGTGAGCGTTCAACGGTTTGGTCAATTAAGCCGGGTGCTTGCGACGCTCTAGAACGGCCGGGTCGACAAAGGGCTGGGCTACGGCGGTAGATGAGATGGGCATGGGATCTTCTGGCAGGATATTGAGTATGAGATTCCACGAGACGGGTTCGAGTTTAACATACGGGTCGTCCGTTTATCGGCCCGGGTCCGGACTGTGATCTCGGTGATTGGCGCCGGACCTAAGGTGTATGATCTAGGCGATGGGGGCTTGACCGGTGCTCTTAGCTTACCCTTGAACAGCACCCGAGATGTTTGGGGGTCGGCTGGATTCTGGGTCGACGACATGATTCGAGACCTGTCATAAACACGGAGCGTATAGCGTGGAGTAGGTATTAGTAGGGGTACCTACATGAGGCAAGGTACATACATACATATATTCGATGTTGTACTGACTGAAACTAATGAAGTACAAAGGTAGTATGGAATCTAATTGGTCGGGAATAGGGCGGGTACAGTTATAATGATGAGTCAGTCGCCCAATGGGTATTCTTCGGGTCTCGGGGGATAGAGAGCCCCGTTTGATTCACCCTCTTTAGTCAGCTACGTACATACATGCCTAGGTACATATGCACCACACTTCTATAGTAGGTACAGCTTAAGGCACATTAAAACACATTCAATATAATCTGTCATCCATCGTCGGGCCTCTTCCGCGACTGGACACGGCAGCGAGAAGGTCAAATGACCAAATACTAATTGGCTGGGGTTTGACGCTACTGCAGGGCGATAGATCAGCAGTAGGAAAGATACTGGTCCCTGGAAGATAATTCGCTAGTGGTAACCAGGTAATCTATCCATCTCCAGCACGCAGTCCGGCTGCAAATCTAGATAGGCGGAAAAGTCGATGATGAGATAGATTTACATAACGACGAACAGGATGCCTTAGGTATGTGTCATTATCGATATTTTATTTCGTTTTATGCGTCTCGGTTCTTCACCGTCGAAACAGTATACACCAGAGGCTCGCATGATCCTACGGCACGCACCCACGAACCTGATCATTGGGTATTTACATATCCGGGTGGATGAGCGCAGAGCGGCTGACTAGAAGGTGGATCGCAAAGACCTACCCTATCAAGGACAGCGCCTAGTAGAGCCCCTGGAGAGAGAGGGGTAAGGACTTGGCGCTGCAGCTTGGGGTTGGAGGCTAGGTACGTACGCCACATCCGCCCATTCGAAAAGCGAAGGGCGCAAAGGCGGAGAGGGTAGAAGAAAGAACGAGTCCCTCGAGACCTCCCGTACGGCGCCATACACTCTGCTATACCTTGGTCACATCGACTGCCAGCATAGTAGCGTACATGTACAACTCGGTGGCCGACTACATGTACTAACTGGGGCATTGACCCACTGTCCTGTTTAAGTGCAAGACAGCGACCAGAGTCCCCGCCACCCCGCCTTTTATTACATTTAGCGGCAAAGAAACTTTTTTTTTCAGTTGTCCGCTCGGCCAATTTCCAATCTAATCCAACCAAAACTTCCTGTTATTACTTTTTTTTGACTTTCTCATGTGTGTGTTGTTCCAGACCCCTCCTCCGATTCCATTCCTCCATTCCGTGATCGGTCCTCGACACACCCGCGAAAATCCAACGCCAGCCAGTCCCAATTGACCCAATCCAAGCTCACCAACGCCCGTCAGCCTCGGCCGGCATCGCGGTGCGGAAGAAACGGGTCACATTTGTTTCGTCACCTCGCTTTGCGCCGGATATAGTTGCCCTATCCTGACCGATCGATTGCATGGATGGTCACACCGTCGTCGGCGCCGTATCGGCCCCGTCTATGAGTCCCGCCAGTCCTACCAGCATCCATCGTCATGGCTCCATCAAGAGGAAGCGCAGCACTGGCGGTGCGCCCAGCGGAGGCCCCGATAGCTCTCCCGGCAGCAGACCCGGCGACGAGGATCAGTCTATGATCGAGCCCGACAGGAAGAGAGCGCCGGGTGTAAAACGGGCTTGCAATGACTGCAAGCAACAAAAGGCAAGCCCACTCCACCGTCTATAGTCTACAGTCATCCGTGTCTCGGATGGTCCAGCACCGCTTGGCGCAAGGCGTGAAGTGAGATCGTGGACACGCATACCCGCTCCCCTACTACGCGGTTTGGCAGGCGGTAGGGCTAACAATGCTATCTCTCATCACAGCTACGATGCGACGTGGTACAAGATCCCTTCCAGAGCTGCTCGAGGTGCAATCGTCTGAAGCTCGAGTGCAAGATCGAGTCCAATTTCAAGCGCGTTGGGAAACGATCGAAGCATGCCGAGATGGAGAAGGAGATCGAGCGGTTGCGGCGAAACGTCTCGCTCGCGAAGGCGCAAGGGTATGTCATAGAAGAGGATGAGGACCTACAATCCCAGCTGCAGTCACCAATTGCGAATAGCGCCTATTCGCACACGCGGAACCCGTCGCTCATGGGCTCCGACGAGGCCGTCACCTCCCTCCTGACCCTCAAGCGCGGCGGCTCGTACAGCATGCCGACGACGCACTACGCCTACGAGCTCGAGCAGGTCCGATTGACCGAGCAAGACGTCCACGGCCTTTTCCAGGAGTTTTTCCGTTCCTACCACCCGTTCCTCCCCTTCCTCAACGAGAGCCAGTCGCCCGATTTATACTACCAGCAGCACGCGCTGCTCTTCTGGACCATCATCGCCATCGCCTCACGGCGCTACAGCCCGAAGCCCAGTATCTTGCACGAACTATCTGGCGGACCCCTGAATAGACTGCTGTGGGGCACCGTAGGTGATGTGCCAAACAGTTATTTTGTCGTCAAAGCGCTCTGTCTCCTGTGTACGTGGCCGTTACCGACAAGCACGACTACGGCAGACCCAACCCACATTCTGTGCGGTGTCATGATGAAGGCCGCGACGGGTATCGGTCTGCATCGGCCGAATCATACCCAAGACTTTTCGAGGGTTTCTGTCGAGCTCAACAAGGATCAGCTCCACGATCGCGTTACCACCTGGGCCGTCTGCAACATTGTCGCACAGGCTATCGGCACGGGCTATGGCCAGCCTGCCAGCACTCTGTATGATTGGACTTTGGCCATTCGTCCCGGCGAGGATGGCCCTTTTACGTTATCACCTGAGCTTGAAGCTAGGCTGAGGATTGAGAGGTTCTGTGACAAGGTCTCGAAGGAAATGTACAGTAATGCCAGCGACCCGAGGGGTGTAGCCGGCGATGAGCATAGGGCGATGCTTATGCGCGTGTATCGACGAGACTTCCAAGAATTGCAGACTTCCATCCTCTCACAACGACTCTCGGCCATCGTCGATGTCCATCTAAAGGCTGCAGCCGTGCACCTCCGCCTTGCCGGATTTTTTGATGCAAGCACCACCCCGGGCTACATGGACGACCTAATGGGTCTGTGGCGAGCCATAACTAGCTTCCTAGACGTCCTATTTCTGGAGTCGAACCAGCGAATATTACTATATGCTACTAATTACATCCAGCAAATGCTTGTCGCCGCCGGCTTCGCCCTCCTGAAGTTGATGAGATCTTTTTTCGCAAAGACCATTGATTTCGAGAGGGGCCGCACTCTCTTCCACAAGACAATTAACGCTATCCGCTCTACCAGTGTTCTAGACAATGATTTGCAGTGGCGGTTAGCAGAGCTTATGGTCCAGATGTGGAATGGTGCGCGGCTAGACAATAACAACAATAACAAATACCACGACGATGATACCCCAATGCTTATTGATGACAGTTTACAACTCAAAGTGCGATGCAGGCACAGTATGAGTCTCGTATTCGACTCGATCTGGCGCTGGAGAGAAGAGTATCAAGCCCAAGGACGGGGTACACTTGATTGTAAGGATATCTTTCCTATCGGCGTCACGTCCACTGCTAATACTAAGCAGCCCTCAAGCAACCTACTCATCCCGACTCCGCTAACGAGTCTTCAGCATCTTCAACCCACATGGACAGCACGTTGTTGCCCCAGAACAACCTAACCAATTTGAGCTCAATCAGCGCCAACGGTGGGTTGACGCCTACGCCCAGCCACAGCCTCAACACGGGAGGAAACAGCATGATCGGGATCGGCTACGGAAGCGATGCGAACTACGACTTCTTTGATCCCCAACATTGGATGCTCGACGGTCTACTAGACTTCAACTACACGTTTGCACAGCCGATTGAAGGCCTGTAACACCGTTTCTGCCTTCGGCAAATCGACAAATGTTATACACCAAGGTATCTCTCATGACGCCCAGTACATGAAAAAAGGAAATACGCATATACACATACATACACGAGCAAACGATGAGACGAACAAATGAGTAGACGAGCAGTCTAGGAGGTAGAATAGTGATGGCATGTAAGAATGGGCTGGATTCGGGGGAGAAGATTGTTTAATTCATTCATAGGTCACTGGGATAGGGGTTCTAATGCTATCTGCGGGTATAAGACTCTCTCCAGATAGAGTGAGTCCACTTTCTGTTGGAAATGGGGTGACGGCATATATTCGATCGGAACACAACCCAGTATACCCTCTCGCGATTTCAACAGCAAGCCGCATCAGGGGGAGGGCGGCTCTTAAGGCATCTGGATGGCGGGTGATTACATTGTGTGATATTATAGGTATATATAACCTTCCATATATATCTGTATCTGCGGCGTATTGTTTCATGTTTAATAGGTTTTGGTAAGTACATGGCAAGCTAGCTTGCTAGTCTACCTTTTCATCTCGCCTCCGTTAATAATAAGTCGGTTAACCTGAAATACCTGCTTCAATTCCGTCACTCAAGAGTATAAAACTATCGAAACAAAAGAATATTCTAAATTGTTTCTTTACGTGCGCCTACCCACCTCCTACATACCTAACCACGTGGCGTGATGTCCACAACCAACACAAGGATCTCCCTATCCTTTACAATACCTACCTGCCTGTATTATTTTGGCCGACAAGGCTACCTGCTAAGTGACATTTCCCCCGCTTCCTTTGTTCCTCTGTTGGTTCCTTTCCAATTTTTCCCCCCATGTAGGCATATGGCAAGGCACGCGGTAATAATAATTTCTACCTACCTAACTACCTATGTAGGTACCTACGTGCCTAAATCGAAACCCCATGTAGTAAGTATTACATGAAAACCAAGGACCACGTTTTCTTTTTTTTTTCTTTTTTTTTTTTTTTGTTACGTACTCCTCACCTTGGCTCTTGACTCCTGGAGGAAGCGAGCATTTCGTCTGCCGACGCAGTCTTGTACACTAACGCCATTTTCCGCAGAAGAAGAGAGAGAGAGCTTTCCTTTCCTATGGATTAATATACCAGCGGCGGAATCCTCCTCCCCTCCCCTCCCCCGTCCCCCCTCCCTCACCACACCCCTTTTCTTGCCGGCTATGATGTGGGTTTTGTGGTGTCTAGGTCGTCAGTAAAGGTTGCCGCGCGCCTCTATTGGCCGATTGAACAAGTGACGAGAGATTCTCGAAAGCTTTGGCGATGAGAGGTACATTTAAAGTGTAGCAGATGTAAGCCCGTAAGGATATGTAGGTATATTCCTTTTTCATATCTATATAAGTTTTTCCTTCACGTACCTATGTATGTATACCAATCATCAATCCCACCCTCAATACCACTCTTATTATGCCTCTAGATATTTTTTTAAAATATATACTCGATAAACGTGGACAATATGACGTTTAATATATTCTCTGTGTGTGTGTGTGGAAGGGAGGATTTCTTATTATGTGATATATATAAACGTGCCGTTCGGATGTATGGTACTTATTTCATGCAGCATGCAGCGATGGAATAGGGCAAGGATATCACACGTAAGCGTGGTAGTAGGAGCACGAGGCGAGACGAGGATGGTTGTATCGAAGGATGGGGTGGCATATGGCCATTATATTAAACGAATCACGTATTTATATGCCCTTTGTGATTATTCTCAGTTAGCCATGATGGGCGCCTCAATGTGGATATCCCTGGTGCGGTGGTTATCACCGTCTTATCCTACCCTAGTTTTTTCCTATCCTGTCGTCCTAACTAGGTCCCTTGTAGTGGGTATCCGTAGTCTTGAGACATACATCATACATGTAGTGGGTATATATATATAGTTCCTATGAATCCTCTCAATCTAAA
Source organism: Biscogniauxia marginata (assembly GCA_022695795.1). Classification (NCBI taxonomy): domain Eukaryota; kingdom Fungi; phylum Ascomycota; class Sordariomycetes; order Xylariales; family Xylariaceae; genus Biscogniauxia; species Biscogniauxia marginata. The sequence continues at coordinate 151,197 of MU404104.1, read as the reverse complement.
TCCCGGCATATACTTGTTGTTATTCAAGCATGGTACTTATTACTTATTCTGCACATGTCACCTTTATTCTCCGGAGCTAAATAACGCAAATATGACCTAGGTGCACACATACATAGTCATTAGTATACCTGATATATGAATTGGGGGTATAATCAGCCTTTAAACCTCGCTGTTTAGTTATGTAATTACCAGTGAAGACTGGATGATCAGCATTTATAATTCACAAGAGATAAAGATAGTATACTAGCAAATACAAGTAATAGACACACTCGACTCTCATGGCTCAACTGACCTCAAACTTAGGCTCAGGCCCTCGTTACCAGGTACACATACATATATGCAGAGTATATATATCCACGAAGGACCCCGTAGGGGGTGATATAAAGGGGGGGGGGGGGGGGGAACAGCTAAGCTACCGAGCAACCTAGGACAGTCAACCTTCGACTACCAGTGAGATGCGGACAAACCATCGACGTTACACCCGATGTCTTAAAAAAATATTACCCACTTTCTGCTTCGGTGAACTTGTGTACATGGTGGTGCTTTTGGGGGATGTGTTAGCCATTGAGGTTTTGTACTTGTATATACCTAGTATTGTTTATATGTGTATGTTTATATCAAGACGGTTGCTATAGGCGAAAGAACCGGTGTGATTTATCAATTAGCTTATAGAGATTGGAAATACTACGTGATTGATATGAGTCATGCATACGGGGACATCCAGGTAAGAAAAAGCGAAGGAGCGGGAGCAGGATGGGATAGGTTTTCTGCTTGCGCGGATGAAATATGAGCGAACGGATGAGGCGTGTGACTTCGACTCAAGAATTTGGGTTTAGGGGATGGTCAGGTGCGCAAGGCCAGGACTATTTGAGGGACTGGTCGAACAGTCGTGTAATTGAATCATAAGATTGGGTATAATAGGATCGAGGATACTTCTATTGAGGATGAGCTAAAAGAAGTAAGCATACACGAGTCAGCACGTTCCAATGATCCAAGATATCCGTATGTAGGTCGGTTAGCTTCAACGTGAACTGATGTACTGACTGATAGATGCGCGAGTCCGGCACATGTCCACATGGAAGGCTAGGAGGCGAGTAAATAAAAGATAGACGGGTGAGAAGAAGTCAATCTAGCAATGATTACATGGCGGCTCAACCACTACATGCACATCAAGCCATGCGGTGAAGTAGATGGATGGAAGGAAGAGTACTGCATGTGGCCTCGTGGCGTTTTTTATCTTGCTTTCCGCAGTCGCATTCGCAGTTCTTATGTCGAGTAACGCCGGGTGCGTTGCTTGCCCCTTATCTGTCATCCTATGTGACCCTCGAGGCACAAAAGAGGCACCGACGTCCAGTAGTCCCCACCTCTATTCCGCGTGGTTAAGTATGTATCACCGGAATAGTTCCACAAGGCGTTGCTAATCCTATAGTAAGGATTGATGGTTGGATACCCTGCTTAGGAGCCCGCTCGGGAGGTTTTGTTCGGCGCAACTGTGCTGAAGCTCCTGCCGTCATCTCTGATATCGTCCTCCAATTAGGACGTATAAGTATGTCGCTCGGCAGTCTTATCTTAGATGAACACGTCCGAGCCGCGTAGCACAAAACAGATAGCAAGATATGCTGTGAGACTACGGAAGATCCATACATCTAGTCATACACACGCACACGAACGCTGTGAGATGATTCGTGAATGGGCTTTGGCCCCCAAAGTAAGACGGGTCATGGACGACTCGGATTTCGCCAACGATGCCGCTCCCGCGTTAGGGGCCGAGCTCCTGACAACAACAGTCTGTATGGCACGGATAGGGTTCCGCCCTCTGGCGTTTGCGGGGGATTAACCTTAAAAAGAAGCGCTTGAAACATTGTGTTGACGTCTGAGACCGTGCTTTGAGGTCCTCAAGAAGTTGGACTTTGCACACGGCGATTTTTGAAACATATCGCTGGTCTTCGTAATGCGGCCCTTCCCCGAAGAGAATAACATATAAAATTTGTGTAAAACCTAGCAAGTGATCGCTAGGTATCGCAGCTATACGTCGAAGCCGACAATGTTGAAGACTAGGTACCTAAATTGGCATGTTCGAATGCGACATCTCTTCTACGAGAGCCATGAAGATGACTTGTTAGATAATTAGTCAATGGGCCCGCGAACTGGCACGGCACCATATGGTAGCGTAACTGGCCCCCAGTTTTACAACCATACTTGTATTCACAAACGGTCTTCAAGTTGGCTACTAAGAATTCGACGCTCGGTGTATGCAATAATGAAGATGTTAAAAGTGAAAAGCCCAGGTGATTGGAATGTATACATAAAAGTACACTCTATCACAGCGGTGTGAGACCAGTTTTATATCATCCTTCAGGTTTCAAATTTCAAACATCTGGGAAGCAAGATAGATCAGGGGAATCCGCCGAAAATGGCGTTACTTGTGCTGAGGGGGGCACAGAGGGGTTACACGGTGCCGTACCCTCACCCGCCGAGCGACCCCCGGGCCTACAATGACCAGGGGCTGTCTCGGGAATGCCACGCAGGTGGTATCCCGCGTGGGCTCGAAATCATCTGACTCGGGTTCGAGAAACTGTAATAATTTACCCGCGTAGAGCAAAACCCTTCGCCCCCTTTAGGCTTAGACTATTCTCCATACGGTCTGACTCTCCCTCCCGAGCCTCCAGCGCGGCCGACCGGGTCGTCAAAAGTGGCCAAGCTAGACCGAAGTCGAAACACAGACGGGGGCCGCGAAGGAGAGTCGCATGGTCATTTGGCAAAACGAGTTGTGTGATGCAACACCAGATTTCTTTTCGCGATTCTCGCCTAAGCGCTATAATAAGTCGGGGCCGCAGTCTTAAGTCTTGCGGCTGTGTAAAGCCCTCCTCTTCTTTCGGGTTTCCAGACAGGTTCACGCATGTTACCCTTACTGCAGGGTTCGAGAGCGCAGTACAAGCCCCGGATGAGCAACTGTTGGTGGCGAGAGCGAGGTTGCATCGTTGTTCGTTTTTGGTCAGTTTAGCGCCACCATTGAACCGCGCTCTTGGTTGCGATAATGAAGCTACCGCAACTGGCCTGCCGTCGCTTTCTGCCCCAGATGCTGCATTCGGGTTTTAACCGACTTGGAGTTGTTTTTGTCCGTTAATCCCTCCCCCCCAAAACTGTCTCAGCTTTGCTGCCCTACGAATAGGTAAGAAGGAGTTGGGGGCTATTATACTCGGCCCAGTGCCGACACCAGAGATATTTGCACCAACAGCAAAATCCTTCCACCAGCTTGATCTAGCATGTTTGCCAACCCGCGGTTTTTCTTCTCGGAACCATATGGTTGGAAAGGCTTGTATGGTACTAGGAAGGAAGAAATACCAAAGGATCATGAAAACTTACATTGCGAATGACGCATATTTGGTACCCAGAAACAACCTCGGGAATATGCATAAGTATTCATTTCGCCCGAGATATCTGAACACGATCGCCTATATCTGATCGACAGATCCAGCCCTAGCGGAGGATTCAATCTTTGGTGGTATCTTCGCGTTTCAGTTTCGGTATAGCTACGAGAATGAGAAAGGAGTTTTACTTTCAAACTGCTAGCTTGTACCAGATCAGGGTAAAAAAGCATGATCTTAATGTCGTTATCCAGGATTCTCGATAGGAAAGAAGATAGACACCGAGAATAACCTCTAATCTGTCTTATTTTCACGCTACAAGAGGTTATTCGGAGAGTATATGAGAGCTTACCGCAAATCTCCTCATCCTTAGGACATGCTGGGTGCATTTTGGGTATATCCTGTGTCGCGCCTTAAACCAGCCAAGACGATAGGGGGGAGTTATGGCTATTGGTCGCATTCCCATACACCATCTTCTCTGACTTATAGCTCATACGTCAGATGATACGAGTCAGCCATCTCTAATGTCCCCTCTCCTTTCAGGTATACTGCTCAGGTATTTGCGACCTATGCCGAATGATACACTTATTTGGAATGACTAAGGGGATAAGATACGGTATGTCCGATGTTGATGCTAGGATTGGGCCAGATTTAGGGGAATGATTAGGCCACTCAACCCATCTAACTAGCCGAAAACGGCTTCCTACACCACCGTGTTCGTCTAGGAAAGATATCTGGCCGGCAATATGTGAACGTGTGGCACGGAGGCATGGTGGCTCCTACCAGAACCATAACCGCCAGCGCTCTCCCTTGAGGACTACAATGTGCTGTTCTTGGACTGGGAGCCGGGGTACATACTATGGTTCCTCGATGCCGACAAAGACTTTAGAAATGGTGGGCTTGTGTATGGGTGAATGCCTCTGGATGCTTATTCCGGGGTTCGTCGTGGTTTTGACGATGCAACTCGGAAATGACGCTATTTCGGCCGGAGCATCCGCATGGGGGTTTAGTCCTTTGTGACAGAGGTAGGATGGGTTGCCACGGGAATTCAGGGGAAGGTGGCCCGCCGTGTTTGCCTGTGGGGTGTCGTCGTTGTACATGAACTTGTTGTACATGGACAGTGTGTATTGCAGATGGAGATCTTGGGACGCCATGTCAGCATTCCATGAAGCGAGACGGTTGCAGCACGACGGAAATGGTATGTCGTTTACGGGCCTGTTAGATATGAGTACCACAGGACTGGTACATGCAGTTCTTTGGACAAGAACCGACAAGGGGGTTTCCATTGGCGACAAGAAAGCCGACTGTCACAACTGAAGGTGTGGGCGAGCATTGACGACTTCGTCAAGCTCGACTTGAAGAGGTATCTCTTTTCTGCTAGTCTAGGAAGTAGATTCTGTCCAGTGTTCTTTGGTTGGCCTATGCCGGATATGCCATACAACCTGGGCGCTTATTTTACGTTACCGTAAGGCGTTATGGCCTGCAGGCTGTCCATATCTGATATTCGGGTTAGCCATAGGTACTGACCCATTTCTAAGAGTGAAGCTACTCCACAGGCCGATCTTCCAGTGACCGTACGAGGCAGACGCGTGCGGCGTCTGACGAGAACGTTGCCGGTCAAGAGATATTTGCCGTCTTCAGCTGCTCAACAGGGTTTGCGGCCTTGTGATGCACCGCGGGTATCCTAGGCAGGGTACAGTGGGATGATATAGGAGGGAGCGGTAAGCGGGCGGCTGATTCACGCCGTTAGATGCAGTTGGCGGGCATGCGGCTATTCAACAGTGTTGGTTGGAATAGGGGAGAAACTAAGGTAACTCGAAGGTGAATCCCCGACATGTGTAAGTATTCTGTCACCAATAAGATATTGAAACATCAAACAGACGCGCGGCTGTTGGGTGTGACACCTAGCGGCCGTTGTGACGGCGAACAACTAACTATAAGCGGCTCGTGGCTATGAAGAAACGAGTAGATGGCTTCAAAAGGTGTTGTTGGACCGGGACGCTTGAGACAGGGCAGAGATCAAGTGCCTACATGTAGGTACCTAAGGTAAACCTTAGTAGGTAAGCAAAGGTAATGTCGCGGAAATGGATTCCGCCAAAATGGAAAAACCTGAAACGCTACCTAACTTTCAGGTACGTTGATCGGTCAGGAGTCAGGCACTCACGTTTAGGTACCTACCTAAGCGTGCCACAATACACCAGGTCCAGGCAGGTCCCGTCCACTACTACAATCATGTGTATGTAATAGGTACCTACCTAGCGTAAAAGACTAAATACTAGTTACATACCTCTAAATACCTACCTATGTACTAATCCACATGTAGGTACTTGTCCATACCTTACAGTTCCATTCAGCCCTACATCCTTAGGTACACACTCCTATCCCGTAAACTGGTAAGTTCGGATCTCCTAGATGGTATCTATAGGTGCCTAATGTATTGTTTAGATAAGGAAGCACGGTAGGAAAAAAAGTTAATTAGCAGCTACATCCATCGACCCTAGAGTCTTGGTTCGCTATCTACTACCCCATTGCTCATATTTACAAGGTTGAGTCGCGTTATGTGGGGATATAATATTAGTGATCATGGACAACGAACCGGAGCCACTGCTACGCACACATTCACTTAGCTTCAGTGCACCAGAGTCCGTCATGTGCGACAGCTAGATCGGGCATGTCCAAACAAGACTCGGGGGTTAAATTAGGTACGTATTGCTGTTTAATTTAGATCTGTGTCCTCGTCGAAGTGATAGATGCCGGTAAAGCGGCATCACACCTGTCAAAGAAGTCGACGAAGGCGCTCAATGGGGAGATATGACAAATGCTGGGGTCTGCTACATGCACTGGCACTTGATTGGGTGCCGCCGTGTCGGTAGCCAACCAGAAGCGATCGTCTCTGCAGTGCCCCTCTCTCGTAGGCGCTAAGCGCTGTGCTGCAACATCAAACTAACACTCTCTCTTTTCGAAGCTGCATTCAGCAGGAATCTACGGAGTCCCATACACGTAATGCATACACGTCGACGGCACGTTATCCAGCATAGTGACCGCCGCACTGTGCCTCGGTTTCTCCAAAGAGGTCCGCAAAATCAACTACCGTACAGCCCACTGACACTGCCGTTCACCTACAGCTTACCTACCTAGGTACCTAGGTACTTGTCGGAGGTATTTTGCCCAACCTAGCACGGCTCTGTTTCACCTATCCTAGGTCCATACCTAAGGTACCTACAAATGTAAGTATATAGGTAGGTACATAGGTACATAGGTACATAGGTACATTAGGTATGTAATATGTAGACTGGAGGCGGGACAGATTGTCGGCGGCGGATAGATTAGTTGAGTGGAAGGAAGTGGGACCCTCCAAATTCCGCCATTTCAAGCGTTCCGCTTTTCTCAGTCTCGGTGTTCCTAGCCCTCCATATCTCATCTTCTTTGTTTTATCGTTTTTTCCCTTCTTTTCTTTTTCCCTTTCTTTGTCCGCGCATCAGCCCGTGCCGACACCATCCGACTACCACGTAGCGGCTCCCTATCTACGTACTTCCACTTCCTGCTTGCCGCGTTTCCCTATTCTGCCGCGCCCAGCTCTCTTGGTCAGGTTATCACCAGGATTCCTGCGTCTCCGTCGAGTCATGTTTGCGAGACTGCCGCCTAGTAAGGCTCGGACGCGACTTGGAGCCCAGCGATCCAGACTGCCGGGACCTCATCGACAAGGTTGGGAGGATTGCGGTCAGATATTGCCATCAATATGCTTATAAGAATGACCAGTTGGCATTCGACAGGGGGGGCCGGGGCCTGTCTTGACATCAGCCATCAGCATACGCGACAATTAGACGCCGTCGTCCTGCAGACTAGTCCGTCGTTCTGGCTCTCTCGTAGTCGCCCGTCGACCATCACAGCCGTTTTGTGGCTCGGTACCGTGTCTAGAAACGGACCCCAATATTACCCTGTATGCAATATAGCATATCTTATACTCTCTGCTCTGGTATGCAAGATGTCGTACCGCCTCCGGAGAGTCGCACCCACGACGTGCGATCCGTCCTGATCTGGTGGCTTCACCTCGTCGACATAGCACGGACTCTGCCTCCACTGTCATCTCGAAAGATTAGGTAGGCACCCTGGCACCCATCAGACGTACCTGGTGGATCGAGGCGGCGATCAAGGTGCTGACAGGGATTGCCATCTTGCCGCGATTGGCCGGCTTTGGGTTCCTCGTAAGGTCGTGCTACCATTCCAGGTAATCCTGGTGCGTGCATCGCCCCCTATTTCGACTATACCCTGGTACATCAACCCGGCCCATCTCTCCCGATTCGAAGCCCGGACGGCAACCTACCCACTTCCCATCGTCTAAGGTAATCTTATCCCATCAATCTCGATACATGGGTCCTCCCACCCGCTCTCGCCATTCGCTCAGTACGGCCCGTGTGCAATCTGCACATCTGTAAAAAGTTCTTATCCGAATCCAGGTAAGCCGTAGCGGCATGGCTTGACACTCGGGGGCAAGCCCCAGCGACACCTTTCCCAGGCAGCTAGTTGCTGCCACATAGGTAGCGGTAGGTAGTCAGCATCTCTGCTTTGGCCGGCTTAGTCGGTCGCAGCAGCAATGTCGAGAATGCGTTCCACCGCATTTTTCTCGAACCACAAGCTCGTTCGGCTTCGGGTGAATCATACTTTAATCTGCGTAGGGCGTCCTATCGAGTGGGAGCCCTCAAGAAGGTTTTGTGCGCCGGTTTGAGTGACCCCGCGGCAATAAACCTCCTGCGTGGTCTTGGGGAGAGCGTAACCTACATGTACCCGCTCAAGTATTTTACCCAGTATACATACCTCTTACACCCCACAGACATGACAACGCTCTCAGCCTGGTCAAGCAGAACAAAATGATTTTATTAGCAAGGCTCGCATATTTTCGGATGGGCTACATCTATTGTCGACGATGAGTATCGAAGTGGTATGTGATTGGTCCCAAATAATCAAAAAGCGCTGCACGGGACACAACCCCCTGCCCTAGCGGCCCTATCGCCAGTTACCATTTTCCTCCCGCAACTTCTCGCCTTACTCTAAAATGTTATCTACACCGGCTGGTGCAGTTCATATTCCAGTATGATATGTGTATATGGTCGCGCGATTATGTGAAGAACAAGCGGGACTTCCCTCCCCTCCTCTCCTCTGCCCAGTTTCCCAATCATGCACATACACACCGGGTCATACTCACAGTAACACCTCTATAATGAACCCGTTGGAAATAAGGGGAAATTATATGAAGTAAGCAGGCTTGACAGGAGTTGTCACGCCAAAATGACTTACCGATATTGAGCATACCCTTTCGCCTCTCTACGTACATGTCGTTTGGCAGTTCCGTTTCCAGGGATCTACCTTCTCCCACACGCTCAGGCCAATGCTTGGATCTACCTATGTAAATTCTGCAGACCCCTGGTTCCCTGTTTTGACGACCCCCCTCACCCCTTGCAACCATGCCAGGCCTTACATATCTCCTGTCGACATGGTACCTGAACACAGAAATCCCTAGTCTTCCCCCCATACAGTGCTTGTACCGTCACTTACCAGTTTTTTTTTTTTTACCATTAAACTGCCATCCCAGGATCACCTGAATCTACTCAGTAGATACTTTGGGTTGATAGGCAAGAGTGTTTGTTTTCAAGCCTACGCCATTGCCCTCTCTCCTAGGCCTCACACAGACTCTACTCACCCGTAGACATAGGCACTTCCTAGGCCCTGTCAAACCCTATTCTTCCCTTCCCATATCTATAGTCCAAACCAAAGAGCACTATAGCCCATCACTACAGGTACTCAACCGTAAGGCGCGCAAACCGTGGGGCTCGTGAAAGTAACCGTTATGGTCGTAGCATACGGCACGCCCTACCGTCAGTCGATCTGCCGGTCAGGGAGGAGAATCCACAATAACGATACGTATACTCGGCGGCTACTCACCATGCATGTCGTTCCTCGTCCTGCATGCAGTACATAGCTGCTCCCAGCTCTGAGTCGACCAGAGCCCCCCATAGCCGGCCTTCCTATGCTTTCCCCTGGTCTTCCTTTGTCCCCGGAGGTACTTCGAGACTAGGGCACATGCCTAGCATCTTTCACTGTCTATATACATAGCAACGGTTTTTCATGCGGCATGGTATCGGACAAGGTACGTACCACCCAGGATCACTAATTTACGTATACATATCTCCCCATTTCATCTCAACATAGTCCACACTGCACAAGGCAAGGCTCTGCTTCTTCTATAACATCCCTTCGTCTCCGTCTTTTTACTTACACTTGGCCGCGACCCAGGAAGGCAGATTTTCTCTCCACTCGATCATCCCTCCTCATCGTCTTTCCCGCAGGGTACATGACGATCCATGTATACATATAGCTCATCAGCACCTTTGTCTTGTCCTACTTCTCAAGTCGAATCTTCACCAGTAACGACAGAGCCATCCACTTCGCATTGCTTTCAACGGCTAGCGATTCGAATCGATATGGACGATAGCACCTATATGGCGTCGAAAGCCGGCCACATGCGCGACAGCATCTCAGGGGAGTCAAATCTGCCTGAAATCAGACACTCAACAACACCACCCACTTCGGTGTACGGGACTCAAGACATCCCGGCAACATATTCTTCTGTACGTCTAGATCCCTAGACCAAACTACCAACCATAAGGAGAACGGGTGTGACTTATTCAATATATAGGTGGCTCCCTTCAACTACTCAGTACCGCCGTACGATTCCGCGTTGCCCACTCCGGTCTCTGTCGCAGGCTCTCCATCATTGTCTGAAAGGTCTTCTAAAATGATGCACTCCTATAGCCCACATGGGGGGAACCCCCAGCAGCCCACCCCTCCCGGAACATCACGCTCCTGGAACAACTACCAGGTAAATGTACCTTGTACGTCTTCTACTGCCACCATGGAACTACAGCCCTCAGCTAGCGATATGATGGACATTCACGGCCTGGAATCCTCTCATCCTCCCGAGGAGCATGAAGCTATGGGCAATCCCACGCCGCACTTTCACTGGGGTCCCTATGGAGTCTCTAGTACTGAGACACCTGATGAAATCTCACCGCACATGGCCCACCAGTCCATGTTCCCCGGACAAATGCATAATGTCAATCCATCTGTTCTGATGAGGTCCTCTCTCGCGGTAACCTCGTCCTCGAATATGCCGCTCGCTCCTGCGCCTTCACAGATCCCCATTCTACCACATTCCTCGGATCCTCGGGCCTTTGCTCCCTCTGTGGTACTAGGAGATAATTTGCACAACCACTATGGAGGGCTCGGCCATAATGCGCCAAGCATAGTGGTGGATTTTGCACAAAATCCGTACAACTCCAGGAAGTCGTCTAGATCGTCTCGATCGGGACGATCATATCGTTCGAACAAACGCGCGCGGGGTCAAAACCGAAGTACTACTCAGAGTAGCAACCTAGGTTACACTGGTGCCGAAGGAAAACCATCTCGCTTGTCGGCCAAAAGGATCACACTGAAAAATGACGCGCCTGAAGATGCTAAGTATCTGCTGGAGCTTAGGTGCCAAATGGATGGTAATAAGGGTAAAGGCATGTGGGAAGACATCGTGAGAGCGTACGAAGTACGCTATGGGTCTAAACAAGGACCCAATCTTCAGATGACCCTCGCCCGAGCGGTCTTGAGATTTGCCGTATGGCCTCCTTCTGAGGTATGTTCTGGTCTATTTTCCAGGTTCACGAAGGTGGATCCAAGGAATAAATGGGACAGAGATTAGCTAACTATTTGTTCGTGTTCAAGGATGACGCTTTGAAACGTGCCGTTGAGGAGCTGGACCGGCGCCGCTACAAGGACCTACTCAAGTTAATGAAGGATTTTGGTGGCTGCGAAGCCTGGGAATGGAAAGAGGGCCATATTGCTAAGCGTCTAGTCGAGCTTGGATATGATGAGTTTGATCCTCAAGAACCAACCAAGAAGCCACGGCGGCCGCGTAAAAAGCCTATGCGCAACCAATCATCCGGACCGACCTGGGACACTAGCTTAAATAACATCCCGTACGAATACGACACCCGAACAGTGACTTCCGAGCAAGAAGCGTACCTCGAGCAGTTCTGCAAGCCGGAGCCCGAGTCCCCACGGCCAGAAGTAGCACAACGCATTTCAGAACACACAGGCATAGACAACAAGAGGGACCCTAGCAACAATCAAAGCGCTCGAGTAGCAAAGCAGGCCTGTCAGCAAATGTTGGCCCATACGAACGAACAGCTCTATGGCTCTATTTCACAAGGCGGCGGTAATCAACACATGTCTTAGTACTCTTTCTTACTAGATTCGACGAACAAATTTCAAAGATACCCTTCTTTTTCTCGACTTCGTTTTGATTCCTTCCATGTAACGAATATCATGGGTAGTCGCCAATCTTCTATTGCACCAGGACGTGCTTTCTATTTCCTCATTCGCGAAGCGACAGGAGTTGGGCACGGGGTCTATCATCAGTAATTATCACCATCATATCCTGTAGAAATCGAAAATCATCTCGCAAGAAAACAATAGCATCATTGCGGTTACTACTGCAGCATCCATCTGCAAAGGGGCAAATGGCTGAACATGTATTTTATCCCAGGAACATGATTTGCTTCCTTGAAAAACAATCTTGTTTTAACAAAATGACCTTCCATGTTTTAATTCTTAGTATATAATCTACTTATTTCTCTTTGCCTTTCAGAAATTCAAGCAACTTAACCAAAGATCGTTTTGGTTTAACACTTCTAGACTAGCATAGTCACCCTGAACTAGAATACAGGCAAACCTATTTTCTAGGGTATAAGGGGTTATCAACGGGGGTTGACATACCGGCAGGTGAGTCCCTGGGAACACAGGAGAATGGGGTAACTACGAGGTAGAAACAGGGGGTACAAGGGGCGTCGGCATGAAAGAGGAAATAGGTGGGAACAAAACGGGAGAGAATGAAGGATTATGTGACGAGGAAACAACACAGGGTCTATTCCAATCTTGGCTCTTAGATTCGGCAAGTGATATAAGCCAACGGGCAGAGATAATCAGCGTCCATGACATCAAATGAAGATTCATCACCATCATGATTATATTATAAATTACTACTCTCAAGCCTTCACAATACAAGACGAAAGTTTTCAAAAGCACCCAAGAATACGTGCCAAGTAATCCACATTTCAAACTGTACGTTAACCGAGTGCCATCGTCATATCTTACTTACTCGAGAGAAAATACGACCTCCCATCCCACAGGGGATCAAGAAAAACACGTAGCTTGAACCTCGGGACCGAAAGTAGAGCAGTAAAACCCGAATGACAAGAGAAACAAACGGACATAATGGGGTTAGACGGAAATGGATGGGGGAGGGGGGCAAAATAAATATTGGTTTGTGTGACTATACATATTTGCAAATAATATTCTTACGGCGCGGCCCCTTATCCATGTGCATTCATAATTTGCTCCGCGGCTTAGCGTAACCCTTAATTACCAGTCGAGGATAATATGAAGAAACAGAGAGGAGAAAGAGCACGAGCGGGATAGGATCATCAGTTTCGATTTAAGGTTAATCTACTATAATCTCAATGTCCTTCCCCCTTTTATTTATTTATTTATTTTATCAGTCTCTAGCCTCCTCAGATCTTATCTCACAGTCAACTACACACTACTGGATATGTAATAGAAGAGGATCATCAAAATCAAACCAGATTCGGGAACCTAGCAATCATGCAGCTAACAAAAGTCTTTCCTCCGCCTCATTTCTTTCTGCTCCTCAAACTAACCCAACCCCCAACCATAGGAATGAACGACGATTTAAAAATTAAGATACGACTAAGAACATGAAGGTGATCCTTACTTATGACGATTATCTAGCCGCCGATCCGCTGCGCCTCGTTGTCTAGGCTCTTCTGCCGTCTTGTCACGAGCCAATATGGAGGAGAAGCATCGGTATCCGCGTCTACTCACACTATGATGCCCTCTTTTTGGCGAGTTGACATGGGCCTTCTTCAACGAGGGGAGGGTAGTACGTACGTTGGGGGCTAGGTAAGGGAGAGCTAGGGTACTAGGGAGATAGGTAGAGACCTATGTAGATTGGCTTAGCCAGCCGTTTGGTTAATTGCCACTCCCGCTCTCTTCTACATGCAGCCCTGCTTCAGGCCCGTCTTCTTGCTTACCCACACCCAGGTAGGGAAACTGGGAACTACGTGATGCAGGAAACTATAGTTAAGTGATTCATAATCCACGCATCAACTGCTAGGTATTTCATACTATCCTGTCTGAGTCGCACGTGCGTGTGCGTCTTGAAGCGCCAATGTTTTTGTTTCTTGAAGCTAAGGCACACATGATCTCTCCACATGTAAGTAGTTTACCTACCTAGACAAGGGTGTGCAGATATAGTTATAGTCTCTACAACAGTTGCCTGCTTGGCTACGGACGATATTCCTATTACGTGCCGATGTGGAACATGTAAATATTTACAACTACGTACACATTCTTGCTTGTTATTGTCGTGGAGATTTAGAATGTGAATGCCTTTAGTATTACAAATGTCAAAATCTGTCTAGATACACAGGTATCGATACATAAGCTATAGAAGCATCAAAATGCACCTGATGTATGTATAGACTATTTTTTTTCTTTTACTACAATTGTTGTTCCGGTGGCAGAGCCTTCTCTGTGCTAATGCTGACTGACCCCTTCCCCTGGCTAGCTACCCTCATGCAGCTTTCTTGCTATTGCCTCACGTCAACATTGAACTGAGCTAAATAAGACACCCACGAGCTCCGTCTTACCCTATCTAAAAATAATAAAACTGTCGGGATCCCTGGGTACCCTACCACGTTAAAACCCTCGCCCGTATATTGTCTAACCGTGAGTGTGTGGTGCCTGCTTTGTCAACCAGGTATTGGCTACTCAGCATTGCAGTCCACGCTACCCTCTGGGATCGGGCTAGGCTGTTATTGCTGTGCCGTACTCATAGGAAGAGATCAACGGGGATGACGCGAGAATTACTCGTGCATTGAGAAGACCCCTGTGTTGTGCCCCATCGGGATTTGAATCGTCTCGTACGACATTCTTTCACTTACCTTTGCAAACTGTTCCTGGCTGTGATGCCTGGTGTGTACATGCAGTACGGAAGAAGCACTTGAACAGTTTTCACCTTACCTACCTGATCCCAACTAGTCGAATCTCGTCGTGAATCTGGATCGGAAATGAAAACCGACACCAGGTTGAACCGTGGGATCTCACTTACAGGCAAAGCCGGACAGTGCTTACGGTAATATGTATGGTACTTACCTCCTAATAAGGTTATGTGGAGATGGGGATGGAGATGGAAATGAAGATGGGGATATTGCTGGGGTTGGGGCTCGGATGTACACACGTTACGCGCACCCTTCGCCTCTGTGTGTCCGAGAGCTGAGGGCGGGAAGATACCGCGACGACGGTTCCTGCTATCGTATAAGGCCAGAACTGGTCCTCTTCGCCGCGCTCTTGCCATTGCCGCCCAGCCGAGCATAGCACAGAGCGAGGCGTATTCAAGAGGCGGTGATTGATCAGATGATACATACCCCATATGTTCCTAGCCACCGGTCGGTCGTGGTTAGCGGATCCGCCTGGCTGGTAAGTCGAGGCTAAGGTTGCTTAGTTACGAAGCACGGATCGTACAAGATGGAAGGGAATATCACGTTTAATACAGTGCTGACCTCATCTTTTTTGCTACCCAGCCGCCAGGGGCGTACGATATGGAAGGGGGGAGAGAAACGAAACGAAAAAAAGGATTAGAGTGCTTATCTGAAATCACTAGCTTCCTTAATCGGCGGAGTTAAAGAGCTAATCTGAATATAGAGCGGGTTTGAAAGTCGTTCGGGGTTGAAGCATGCAGTTTAACAGGGAGAGTGGAAATTGTCATCGATCCGACTCGAGACGACCCACTGTGGCTTCTGATCCTGGCTTGTTTGGGTACCCTCAGATGTCTGCCGTGATTAAGCTTCCTTTCCGCGATATAGATCTATGTATGTATACGTGAGTGTGTATCCAAGCCATGTTGAAATTGCGTATTAAGGCCCACCAAGTCACGACCTGCAGGCATTCTTAGTGTAGAGTTTTTGACTAAAGAGCTGTCCCGGGCCTGAGGCACACGGGTATAAGGAGCGCAGACGGGACGGAAACTCTTACCGAGATTGGGGATAGACCCGGATGAGATCTATGGTTCGGTTCAAACGGTCCGTAGCAGCGTGATGTGCCGGACAGGCTACGAGCACATGTCATCACAACTAGGATCGGCACTCTCGCGGCTCTAGTTCAATGCCTCAACACTACCTATTGAGAGCAATGTTAGAATAGACTTACATATAGGTACACGGAGGGCTGCATTCGGACGCACTACTGGTAGCCTGGGTTGCGACCTTGTCTATTCGATTGGGCAATGTCAGGTCTGGACCCCTGGCAACCCAGTTACCGATCGGAGGGCACGGGCATCACAGACTATAATCATTGGGCCGCAAGCCTCCGGGGTGTACGCACAACCAGCCCCATAATCAACGGTAGTTGCAAACACAATACAGTACTTGTAGCATAATAAGCAGGCTGTTTAAGTAGTATCTTGGATTTGAGGTTGGTAACAAGTCCGATCGTAAGTATCACGATTCCTTACATACTGAGGCGGACACAGACCGTCTCCTTGCACAGAGGTTTCGCAGCTCCATAATGTCGAAAAGTCCTCCCAGGGGGGCCAAACCAGTAGAGCGTGGTAGTATTGGATCCGCCAGAACGCTTGACCGGTGGTAACAAATGTTCAGATTTAGATCATGGAGTATATAACGACCGCCAAGACTAAACCCTCGCATGGTTATTTACCTGCGAGGTAGGATTCTGGCTCATACCCATCTACGATACGTAGGTGGCGAGGGGCCTCACGTATCTCTTTTCCTTCGCTGAAGCTCGTTAGATTTCAAGATGAAGACAGATCGAAGATGAGTCCAAAAACACACCTAAAGGATCTAACCAGATGTGCTATTGGATGCTATTTTCAACTCGGGCGCAGTCCATAAGAGTTGGGGAGCCATCCATCCCCCTGAGAAGTTTACTCTGGAAGAACATAGGTACAAAATACAGCATCTTGAAACTTGTAGAAGTCACACCCTCAGTTAGATCTAACAAAAATTCTTATTTTATTCATAAAATGAGTTTCTGCAGTGACGGCAGCGATCGTCCACCCTCACGCAGCTTGGAGTTCCACTGCATTACACACCATTGATATCAGAGAGTTACCTAACATGGTTAAACGAAGATATAAATCAAATCTCCCAGTAGCTGGTGGTTGTCAAAAGTCCCCTGTTGCTTCCTAGCTCTCTTTTTCTATATCGGTTATTGGTGGGAACGAGAGCCATACGAATGGTTGCGTTGGGGTTACGGGGGCACGAGATGCGTGGGGCGACATGCATGAATGGTATATCACATGTGCGTAGGGCTACAGAGTTTTCACTGCATTTTACCAGTTGGGATATTTATAATACTATACGGTTACCTTGTCGTGAGGAGAAGGGGGCACATACGGGTGTATGGCGTACTTCAGGCGGAAACAGATATATCATTAGGAGAACCCAAAGGTACATGTTTATAAAAGACGTTTAGAATGGGATAGATAGTAATATGACTAATATCTCTTCAAGAAGTCCTGGAATGGGAGTGGACAAGGATCGCTCAAGGCTCTGCCTGGAACGTAATGGGGGGTAGCAGCGTGTTACAGAATCACGACCTCCTCATTCAAACAGTTGAGATGCCCGAAGCGGCGTGGATGAAAACGAGTTCCGAGGGCATCCCTTGCGTCGTTTGAGCTGGACGTACCCGTACGCAAGGGGGGTGGCTTTCACCCTGACGAACTGCAATGTATCTCGGTTTAAAAGATACTCGCATTGCCTTCGCTTAGAAATACATGCCTACCTAACGTGACACCACGATGTCGGGGAATCCTTGACGGTAACTCTTGAAGAAACTCGCTACCTACCTGCTACATCTGTATACTACATGTGTATACCTAAGGTATCCCACAGTTAAGAGCAAAGGCTCTGATCGACGGAATAATGGATTATCAATCTGGACAGGGACGTGGTCCCTTACACATCATCCGAAAATATAATCTAAGTACTGAATCTAGACAAGTAAAAACTAATGATTGAGGTTACTGTAAGCGTCATATATGGTATAAGGTATAGTCTGCTAGGAGATGAAGCTACATACTCTCCGCCTTGAGCCGAGCAACGCACTGTGTGACATGCTAATAATCGGGAGGCGTGAGATTATTGATTTCGAAGTCTGCTACTAGTGGGATTTAGCCTCTCATCACCACCTTACTTTCACATCCGTCGTGTGTCGGATGGGACACGAGAACTCTTAATTCAAATTGTGATGTAAATATAAGTACATACCTAATAGTGCTATAGTATGTACCTATGTATATATCTAGGTACCTGGTAGCATCCCAGGGGCTCTTTAGCGGGCCCGAGATTTGCCGATGTGCAGTATTAGCGCGTGCGCTGAAGATGGGATGCCCCATTTCCATATTCCCCAATGGCACGTGTCCTCAAGACACGCTCGGGCTTGACTTGATTAGCAGATTACCTAAGGTAACGTTATCAGCCGTCCAGCACTCAACCGCGGTTTTCTGTTAGTGGATACCTCCCACTAGTGGTAAATGGAATATTCCGTGTTCCGGGAGGTCAAACGCTAAATGTTACTAGTACTACCCATGACCACTGGCACATTCCATCCCGTGTCCTTTCTCAAACCACAACTACCTACAACAACAGTCGGAAGATCCATCAGATATCACGACAAATAACAGCACCTAGCCCCGTCGATATCGCCACACAACTGGTTTCGGCATTGCATGCGCGTGTGTGCCCTCGCTGTTGGTTCCTCGAACCGGTTTGTTTGTTACACCCTCCGTTGCTTGACCACACATGCATTCTTCGGCACTTGGCTACCGGTGATGCCCTTGCCAGGCTCGGCCGGCTGCAAGTTGGCCCAGTTACACCGCTCGACCGATCGATGCGCGCTTGCTAGGCTGATCACGCTCTTTGCGCTGTTGCTGCCATGGCTGGTCGCGTCCGTGGAGGCTATGCGCCCAAGCCGCATGGCCGAGCTGCGCCGTCAGACTGTCGACATGTTCTATCATGGCTTCGATAACTACATGAAAATTGCTTTCCCCGAAGATGAGGTACGGGCTTAGGCGCTAGTTGTGCGGTAGAATAGTCCACAAGCTTATAGTTGAAGTATAGTTGCGGCCTGTGTCTTGTACTCCTCTGACTCGCGATCCCATCAATCCAAGCAACGTCGAGCTCAATGATGTCCTCGGGAACTACTCCCTGACCCTGATCGATAGCCTTTCTACTCTCGCCATCCTCGCCTCTGCGCCGCCCGACAGTATAGATACCGGGCCCAAAGCATTGCGTGACTTCCAGGACGGAGTGGCCGCCTTGGTTGTGCAATACGGGGATGGACGGCCCGGCCCGTCCGGCCAGGGCGCTCGGGGAAGGGGGTTTGACGTAGACAGTAAGGTCCAAGTTTTCGAAACTGTAATTAGAGGCGTTGGCGGTTTGCTAAGCGCACATCTCTTCGCCGTTGGGGAGTTGCCAATCTCTGGTTACGACCCACAGAGAACCAACATGGACGTTGAGCAACACCCCATTTCCTGGCCCAACGGGTTTAAATACGACGGCCAGTTGCTGCGTCTCGCCTTCGATTTGGCTCAGCGCTTGCTCCCTGCTTTCTACACCCAGACCGGCTTGCCGTATCCACGTGTTAATCTCCGTCATGGCATACCGTTCTATTTGAATTCGCCCTTGCATGACAACATCAGCCCGGACCCGGACCGGACCCAAGACTCGCCTGAAATTACCGAGACATGTAGCGCTGGCGCTGGCAGCTTGGTTCTCGAATTCACAGTGTTGAGTCGCCTCACGGGCGACCCAAGGTTCGAGCAAGCTGCGAAGCGTGCTTTCTGGGCAGTCTGGTCGAGGAGAAGCAACATCGGCCTAATTGGCGCTGGCGTAGATGCCGAGGCAGGACATTGGATCGGGGGGTTCTCCGGCATAGGCGCCGGGATTGATAGCTTTTTCGAGTATGCGCTGAAGACTCATATCTTGCTTTCAGGCCATGAGCTGCCAAATCTCACCAGGCCTCATGAGGTCTCTCACGGCAGCTGGCTCGACCCAAATCAGCTTTATCATCCACTTTCTGACGAGGATAACTCTGCCGACTCGTTCCTGCAGGCCTGGCACCATGCTCATGCTGCTATCAAGCGACATTTATATTCCGGGGTCCACCATCCCCATTATGTTAATGCCCACCTTTCAACTGGCTCACCGCAGACATATTGGATCGATAGTTTGGGCGCGTACTATTCTGGCTTGTTAACACTGGCTGGGGAATTGGACGAGGCCATCGAGACTCACCTACTCTATACAGCTCTCTGGACCCGATACTCGGCCTTACCTGAGCGATGGTCTGTCCGTGACGGTAATGTCGAAGGCGGGTTGGGATGGTGGCCTGGGCGGCCTGAGTTCATCGAGTCGACGTATCATCTGTATCGAGCGACTCGAGACCCATGGTATCTATATGCAGGCGAGATGGTCCTACGGGACATCACTAGGCGCTGCCGGACAGAATGTGGTTGGTCTGGACTACAAGATGTACGCACGGGAGAGAAGAGTGATCGCATGGAGAGCTTCTTTCTCGGGGAGACTGCTAAATATCTATATCTGCTATTCGATTCGAACCACCCCTTGAATAAGCTCGATGCTTCATATGTGTTCACTACCGAAGGTCATCCGCTCATTATTCCTCGCAAGGGCAAACATCAATCCCCAAAGTCTACAGTCAGGAAGGATGTTCATCCCTATTTCGATGATGGCTTCACGAATACTTGCCCACTTCCACCATCTCTCCCCCCATTGTCTGGCTCTGCCACTGCTGCAAGACCAGACCTTTACAATGCGGCGACTCTAATTAGGCTTCATCAGGTCCCTAATATTCATAGTGGCACAAGCTTGACTGCTCAGCTAGATAGATCCAGTCCCTCAGAGAGACAGTCAGCACAGCTAAGAACAAACCACACGTACTTCCCCTGGACATTACCACCCTCAATGCTACCAACCGACGGAGTGTGTGCTATCTCTAAACAAGCACATACTTCCGTTATCGAGTTCCCTTCCAGCACGCAGCAACCTATGGGAGGCGCTTTCAACGTACTGTTTGGTGGCCATAACCTGGTTAGAATGGGAAGTGAAGGCATTGCAGTTAATAGCCTTTCAGGTTTGAAGCTGGCTATGACCATGGACGAGCCTCCCGAGACGACGGAACGCGCTTGGAGGGTCTACAGCATTGGAAATGTACTGTTGGGGAGAGACGAAAAGGTTTTTATCGGTCGTGATATCCTTGCAGAAATTGCAGACCCCTTGTTTCATCGTGTGCGCGACTCAGTCCTCGTCGATATTCTTCTGCAGACAGAAGTGCCTGAAAAGAAGGAAGAACAGAACTCGACGTCTGCAGACCCGGAACCCTCTATGGAGCCGCAACCCCCTATTGAACTCCATGAGTCTAGCCTTGGTGCTACAAATTTGTTGAACTCGCTCCTGCAGCAGATCACCTCTGTCTTGCGCGAGCCAGCTACCACCTTCGGTCCGGAACCCACTCCTAAACCAAACTTTCAGTACATAGAACTACCAGCAATCACCCCTGTCGGGGTAGGTGTTGCCCCGTTGCCGGATGTTCGTGAAGCTCCCAATCCGCAGGTGAATACCCAAATCGAATTGCTCTCTTGGCGACGCATTTTCTTTGCCGATCAAGCTTGCGACGGGAAGTTACCTGACATGGCTCCAAGAGCGCATGAGGTAATCGTTATGCGCCGAGGCGGATGTTCGTTCTCCCAGAAGCTTGCGAATATCCCGTCGTTCGCACCCCACAGAAATGCATTACAGCTCGTCATTGTGGTATCAGACGATAAGGAAGAACTGAACGAGGGCGAGGAAGATGTATGGGGATTAAACTTCATCAGGCCATTGTTAGACGAGCCACAGAAGACGCCAGCAGGTATCATCAGGCATCATCCAATTTCCATGCTGATGACGGGCGGGGGCGGGGAAACGTACGAGTTGCTGAAGAGGACGAGAAGCTTGGGATTGAGGAGGAGATATCGTGTCGAGAGCCAGGGCCTCAATATCCACAACCTGGTCGTTCTGTGATATAAGTAAAAAGCGGATTTAGTTGGACAGCGAGCATGGAATCGGCGCATTCGGAGTTTTATTTTTACTAGCCATTATACATTTCTATATATCAGTTGAATCTATATGGACTCTTTCCCCCCCTTTCTATCCAGGCGTTATCAAAATATTGCTATTGTTAGTACAGTCTCACCAGGGCGGTTGGCCGTACCTCATGGTGTAGCTGGTGACGACGGTCTGGTATTGTTAGACAAGATCAAGTTATGCTGTACACCAGGATCGACTCCCTTCATTTTAGGACGAGGATGCCTAGTATCATCATTTATAAGACGGCGAGCGCTAGGTGTATCACAGTACATGTGCAATACCTAACTCACATACATGTATGCCGAGGGATCTTCTATTACGCAATGGCGTATTCTTGTGCGACGATCAAGTCTACGTGATGTAACTCTCCCTCCCTAGCTCCCTGGGAGTTGTTGGTAAATGAGGCAGGCTCCGCGTTCATGTAACTACCTATCATCTTACTATCAACTCCTTCTTTACTCATATATTCTTGTACGTATACCTCGAGCTAACTTATAAGTTGTCACTTATACACCTATATTCCAATCCATCGCAAACCCTTCAACTGTATATGGCTTTGTATGGCCTTATTTATCTCTCCATAACAGCTCATCTTTTAGCCCCGTCGATCTAATCGACCGCCGAAGTATAGTATGGCTCCCTTATGGTCGTACCAGCCCTTCAAAGCCATCTACACCCTCTACTTTGCACCTACCACCGCCATATGCCTAGCAGTTCTCTCGCTTCGCTACGCTCTCCGCCCGCTCCGCCCACTGCGGGAATGGAGCTACACCATGAGCCTTGGGGCAGCAGTCCTCCACTACTACTGTCAATACCTGGCTAGGATTCGTTATCAACAGCCTCCGCAGATGATGCCTGGACGGTCCAAGGAGCGCTTTGTCCTCATCCAGCCGCCATCGGATAAGGAGGGACTAGCCTTCTTCTCCGGCGCGCTGGCCCCGAAGATAGTTAAGCCGGCTCCCGTCGGTGTAGTATGGCATCCCGCCCCACCGACGGCCCCGGAAGCCACTGTCGCGAGATCCGAGCCGGGCCGCAAGAAGGTCGCCCTCGTGTTCGCCGGCGGCGCGTTCGTCCTCGGCTGGGATCCCGAGGACACGGGCCGGACCGCCTCGGGCGTCCTGACCCGGCACTTCGGCGCGGCCAGCATCCTCTACATCCAGTACCGTCTCGCAGACCGCGAAACCCCCTTCCCCGCGGCGTTGCAGGACGTGCTGACGAGCTATTGCTACGTTCTGGGCCTGGGAGTGGCGCCAGGAGACGTCACACTGGTCGGGGACTCCGCCGGGGGGAATCTTGTTATCGCCTTTTCCCGCTACCTGGAGACTAATACCGCGACACACATTCCGCGGCCGGGTATATATACGATCTCTTTTCCTTTTTTTTTTTTTCTTTTCACACCGGTCCTTTCATCGATCACTGACCTGAGCTTCCCCCCCACAGGTGCCGTGATGGCCTTCTCCCCCTGGGTCGACGTGACTCCCGGCGCGGGCAACAGGTACGACCGATCCGCCGCGTCGCGCGTCGACATCCTGGACGGACAGCTCCTGGAGTGGGGCGTCGATGCGTATCGCCCTACGCGCGACAAGATGCTGGTGGCCTGCGAGTCCGAGACCGAGGCCGAGGCGCTCCTGCGCGAGGCAGAGCCGTTCATCTCCCCGCTGAACCACCCCTTCCGCTCCGAGACCCCGCTCTTCATCCAGGCCGGCGCCGCGGAGGGCTTCTTCCACTCCATCCGCCGGTTCTTGGGGCAGATGGCCGGCGTCGAGGGCAACAGGGTCCACTTCGCAGTCTCGGAGCACATGCCACACGACTTGTTCCTGCCCTACCCCGTCCTCGGGACGGAGGAGGAGGTGAAGGGCGCGCTGGAGACCGCGCGTAGGTTCTTCGATGAGGTGGCATCGAGGGGAATGATTACCTAAGGCTGACAGTTGTAGTAAATTATAATAAGTTAGCAAACAAACTCTTGTGCTGCACGCTTGATAATCGCATTGACTATATATTTCCCGGAGGTTTTAAGACCTCCAGAGTTCAAACGCGGCCAGAATCAAAGAGTAGTAAGGCTTTCATCGTGTGCTCAAAATTTGGGTTGATCGCCTGACTCCCGTGAAATCCAAAGTAATTCGCAGTACACCGGGTCGATGCAACTTTGGATAGAGAACCAATAGTCGAAGCAACTGTGAACAGAGTATACTGTTTTTAACCAACCGCCCAATCTTATAAACCCACATGGGGAAAACAGCTTCTTTTGGCCAGGGATGTAACCAATCACGGGTAAATCTCTGGGGGGAATTTCAAGATATCTATCTATAAGCCTCTTTAGACATGTATAGATATACAGATATTTTTGTCTCCCTATATAACACAATGTCTGCTGGTATCTACGGACACGTACATACACTCTTCTCTTTATAAAAAAAAAGAAAAAGAAAAAAGGAATGGACATATAAAGATGGATATGTTTCCTATGTAGATAGTCTCTCCTTATTTAGTAATCACTATTTGAAAAACTGTAGTGAGGGCTACTAAAACCCCTTTAACGAACACTTTATTAACCTAGACAGTCCCGTATCTTGACTACCTTTTGCTGTAATATCGAAGCATCCACGTCAGTACACCCTTCGGTAGAATAAGATAGACAGCGCGTTCTGCATTACGTTGGCCATATCTTGCTAGAAAGGTCGTGACCAGCCGATGGATCCCCAGGGCCGCGCAATATTCGCAAGCACGGCATTATTATCCGGCCGTTTCATCTGCTTGATGTGTTTCCCCATGAACTCTAGTCCAGCTGAGGAACTTTTGCAGATCGAGACGATTGGCTGCTGGGTTCCGCGTTGTTCGACAGCATCTTATGTCGACTTTATCCCGTGAAGTAGTTCAACTGATTTTTTTCGCCTCGACCTTGCAATAGACTTGAAGTAGCTAGACCCGCCTCGATGCCTTTGTACCCCTTTCCAAAAGTCAGGATCGTGGCCAAAGGAACGCCTTGCGGCCATTGGCATAAAGGTGGTATAGTTAGTATAGATAAGTGATTTAAATCTTACATACCCAGCTAGTATTTTTTAAATTTTTGCGAGAAGCTTTGCAGGTGATAGGCGCTTTCCGAATCGAATATATAAGTGTACCGGCGCATATCTGATTGATCCAGGAACGGGAAACAGTGCATTATGAACTGCACTGTCCATTCACCGACAAGATATGTCGGCTTATATTACAAGATGAGGATAAACCCGACAAGGAAGGCATCGATCACGTCAACGACTTAGCTTAAATATGACTGGAGTCGTGCTAGATACCTAACCAATGTCTTTTTTCGTAGTTCTACGGGTGGTCACTTTCGTCGTATCTCTAACGGTGATAACTTTGTGATCGGTGATGCTTCTACACGTGAAAGTGAAAAAAAAAGAAAAATAAAGGAGGGAGCGAGGGAGAGAGACAAGCAGCATATCATATCAATAAAGGCGATGAATTTTTTTATCCCAACCCCAGCAACCCTCCCTCACAAGTAGCCAGACGCCCCAAACCCTGATACTTCTGTTGCAAAAACAAGGATTTTCCTTCCTATTCTCTTATTTATCTTCATGCAAAGGGATTTCTGTTCGCATCCAGTCTTTAAGAATGGTCAAGTTATCGTTACACTCATTCATGTCATATCGTATCATCTTTTTTCCACGACCCGAACCATCCAAATCTTTTTAGGAAAGCACTATTCCTAGGGGGTTAAGAAAAAGAAAAGGGGAGAAGGGGGAGGGAGTTGGGCTATTTACTTGTCTCGCCGCCCCCTTGTTTTGCCTCACATCATTCATTGGCTCGTCCTTCTCGTGCGATACTGACTCCCTCGTCCACTAAACCAGCGCTTGAGGGTACTACCGCCGCCGCCACCGCTATTGCTCTGGACGCTGTCATCATCAAATCCAGATACCTTAGACTCTAGACCCTCTTCCTCTCGGGCCACAGACTGAGATGGATCAAGATCGCCGTCCTCGCCGTGATACTCATACCAGAGGCGTGGGACTAGTAGCCTGTAGGGCACCGTGATACCGGCCGGGTCTTTGGCGTTGACTTCGACGTTGAGACAGATATCTAATCCGCCCTCAAGGTCAACTTGGTAGCGTTCAGCGTTCTTCTTAAGTGTTTTAAAACCAAGGTCCGTAGGAGTACGGCGGAACGGACGCGCTGCTGGAGGCCGCGAAGTGGGCATCTCTCGTTCTGGCGAGTAGTCATACGCCTGCGCTCTCGTAGCCGCGGGTTGAGTAAAAGCACGACGTGGTGGACGTGCCGTAAAGTAAGCGTCATCACCTACCTCGTATTCCTCGCCGGCCCCGCCGCGGAGGCCCATTGCATCCGCGCTGGTAAAAGCAGGGTGCTGAGTTCGTCGAGGTGATGCATCGTAGATGTCTTCCTCACTTTCTGCGCCCCAAGCGCCATTGATGCCGCCATCGTTGGGCGTGTCCATACTCCTGCGGCCGAAGATGCCGCGGGTGCGCAAAGAGTCCCCGCGACCTAGAGAGAGCGTGCGCATTAACTTACCAGATCCAGAGCGCCCGATGGGACCAGTAGATGAAGATCGCCGTGAGAAAGACCGCAGGATGCCGCCAGAGACGGGTGGTCTCGAACGGTCTACTGGCTCCTTTGGCGCATCTGGACGGAGAGCAGGCCCTCTACTCTTAGATAGCGAGAACCTGCGCAGTAAGCTGGTACGGCTGCCTGGAGGCGTGCCTTCAGGAGTGTACTCGTGATCCTCAGGCGGTGTCGGTGGCGGCGTTTGCCCAGGAACGTACTGACGGATGGAACACCAGTTACGATGGGGTAAGAGGTGCTTATTATTGCGTGGTTTGCCGTCGACACCATGAGTAAAGAGAGGGATCATATCCTCATCAGTCTCCTTGTCAAAATGATGAACCTTATTCCTCTTGTTAAGGATGTCGGCCATCAGATCAGGAGGCGGCGCGTTGGCTATGGCGGATGAGATGATATTGGGTATGTAGCGGAAGTCATTGTGTTTCGCCAGGTGTAACTTGGGGTTGGAATAAAACTGTCCAACGGCGGCAAGATGCACGTCGCCGCTGAGAATGGTAACGCGCACTGACAAGTCTCCAGCTAGATCCTGGAGATCTTCAATGACATACCTCCGCTCCTCCTTGTGGCTCTTTGCCGTCCAGTGGTCATCCAAGTCATCGAGGACTTCGACGCCCCCGTCAAAGTGGTTGAGGAAGTTACCTAGCATACCCGTCTTCCCTAGGGCTTTGATGGGATCCATTAATCTCGAAGTTAAACTGCAAACATTAGCATTCTGCTCCATCCAACCCACATGGCATAGCACTTACATGTTCTCCAGCCATACGAGTCGAGGGTAGGCGATTGGGACGCCAAGCAAGACCAGCAAGTGATGTGTCTCGCCTCTGATTAGTTCATCGGAGCAACGATCCATCAGCGTCTTCCACGTATCCTCGCGCACCACCTCGTCTCTCGTACGCTCCGTTCGACAATCAACAGCGAGAAGCGCGACCCCCCCTCCCAAGGACATGAACAAGCTGCGACTCCGCTCATTGATATACGGCCCAGGCTTTATACCCAAGACCCAACTTGGCTCTGTGACCTGTGTCTCGTCTGGAAGACTCTGATGCTGGAACAACATATAGTACTTGAACGCTACGTTGCCCAAGCCCGAAAAGACCGGCGATTTCATGAAATGATGGGGATAGGACCCGAAACCATCGATGATGTCGTGATCATCGTACATGTTAACCATCGGGATTTGCGAGTTTGCTAGACCGAAGAGACCACGCGAGAACCACATCATATACCTCTCGAGATAGAAAGATTCGAGCTCGTCTTGCATCACCGCCGTAAAGGGTGCATTGTTCTTGTGCAACGGGTTCTTAATCATGAGCCACTCCTGAAAGTGGTGAGTATCCCGCATCACGGCATCGTTATAGATCTGATCTCCGCCTCCGATCATGACATGAAATGGCCGGGTCTGGTGGTTATTGAGCACGTCGCGCCACATAGGATCGGGTCCGCTTAGATCGTCCGGGTTCACACTAAGACTAAAGCCGTTACAGCTATGGAACATGATATTCATCGCCTCGCCGCGGGCCGGTACCCAAAATGCAGTAGTAGGGCCGCGATTGATACGGTAGGCGATTCTCTGTTGCTTGTCCCGAAGCTCGACCTCGATGTTGAATCTCCAGAAAGTGTACCCTCGCTCGGCATGGAGTCGGAACCCGCGCACATCCTTATACTTACCAACCCCCTCCCCGTCAGTCTCAATGCGCCTTTTGCGACTAGCAAAAGACCCAGGCGGGTCGGGTTTTTGGGTGTCGAAGTCAGGCGTGGATCTCGTAATCTCGAACAGGCCATCGTCCGGTTCCAACATCGAGACGTCCCTGCCTTCTTCCAAGTGCTCTATGGGTCGAACGTAAAGAGTTTCTCCTCGACGACCGAGCTTTGGAATGCCGGCTATCGGATCCACGTATTCGGGGAGAAGAACCTGCTCACCGTGTACTTCTGCAGGAGGGGGCGGCAGGAGCTCAATTGGCTGCACAAACAATCGCAGAATCGGTACGATATCGTAAGACGACTCGGAATCTTGCGTGACAATCATCACAGATCCTCTCCAGATCTCCTTGTCTGGCTGAGTATTACCATTACGATTCATCCGCGTCAAGGGCCTCTCATGACGGATACCACAGTACCGCAACAGTGGTCCGCACTTGAGATATAGGGGTGGCTTGAACCTTGTGGGGGCTTTGCTATCGTCATACTCGCCATCAAATGCTTCGGCCTTCTGCGGTCGCGACGCCATACTGTTTGGTGGCTTGCCATCACTTTCCCACCAAGTAGTAATACCCCTATCGGTAGGCTCTTCTCCAATATCCAGCATCGAACCTGAGAGAGTACCTACTGTTGCCTTTTTCCACTCATCCAAGTACTTTGGAGGCTGATACATACCTTGGCCAGGTTTGAGCTTGTCTCGATGTATATAGTCCCTGAAGCCGAGACTATGAAGGCTACTCATATCTGAATAGTCATCATTAAAGATCCGCGTCTCGTGATGTTGCTCGGGAAATTTGACAGATTTACCGTTCTGTTTACTAGGGCCAGGTTGGCGAGGCTCCTCGAAGTACGGAGGCTGATGAATCGGCCCCATGGAGTTGGAACGGCTGAGTCCAGTCGTGTTGGTGTATCTTTGCGTGCGCCCCGGCGAGTCATTGAAACTCTCATATTCACGTAGCTGCTTGTCCCTATCTAGGGCCCTTTGCAAATCTTCCGACGGAGGTGGCTTCATAATCGACCCTTTAATGGGCTGCTTGACATTGCCGGGGGGCATTTTAAGATTTTCGGTCTCGGTGTTGCGCTGGTTCAAATGTACGACCTTTTCCTCGGCCTCCCTACGAGCAGTGTACCATGGATCACCAGGAGGGTTTTTCTTAAGCTTGTTGCTCCCGGTGCGCGTGAGAGCCAAACCTTCACCCGAAGCAGCATACAACTCTTCATCCGTCTCTTTGGGGAGGTTCAGGTCATTCGAGGCAGCTCTCTCCCGGAAGCTCAGGTTCCGTTGTGGCAGGCCGGACTTCTCTGTTTTCGGCACGCTGCGATTCTTGGCCACAGGAATTTGTGACTGTCCTGACGACCCACGACGATCGCTGGGGACGTCTGATGGTAAACTGCTAGCGGTGGCAGCCGACGGTCGAGCTTGAATAGAGTCGGTGGCAACTACGTGTGTACCCTCCCCCTGACCGACGGTAGCACGGCGGCTCTTAGACCGAGCTGTCTGGGCCACCGGGGGTTCAGGTAGCAGTCTAGCAGACCCCGTAGTGTTCCCTGCATTTGCAGCACGAGCGGCCCGTTCTCTTGCGCGTCGTTCGGCAGCCTCTACGCGAGCTCGTTTCTCTTCTTTGGTGATGCTATCGAGGGTCAGTTCTAGCCTCTGCAATGGCGACCGATCATCTGCCCACTGTGTGCGCTGTGGTTCTGCGGGCCCGGACGGCCTCCTTCTAGTTTCTGGACGTTCACCAGTCGTAGGCTGTCGTATCGACTCTACCCTCTCCAACTGCCAACTGGGGATGACGCTGTTCTCTAAATGCTGACGACTCCTGTCCAGCACTGGTGCTTTGTTACGCCTGTCAGCATGTAGGGTTGCCTCTGTGTAGAATATTTCAGGTTCCACGCCAGAAACCGCCGTGTGAGGATCGCTTCTGCGATACGAACGGGGAGGACCGGGCTGGCCGGCAGCGTTGTATGTGTATGTTGGGTCGACATTCCCGTAGGGATCCTTATAGCTAACCGGAGGAGCTCGCGGGATATCGGGAGCGGCAGGTGGCGGAGACATGGCGGAGAGGTTGAGATCGTCCTCCATGACCTGGTTGGCGCGTGCCCTGCGCTTTTCGAGCAGCTCAGGAGGATATCTATTCTGGCCGTAGGGCAACGAAGGCGGTCGGGGTGCGAGTGCGTTGTCGGGAAAGCTAGACGTGACGGCCGAGGCCGGTGGGCTCAAGGTGTAGTCGGTATACGGGTCGGTAGTCGTAGTCTGGACAGACGCCCTGTTCGACTTAGGCTGAGGATGGGAACTGGGATGATCCAACGACTGGCGACGATCATTCTGATTATACTCATCAGATAGGCGACGAGGCTTTGAGGTGGGCAACTCGCCCCAGTAGGGTGTCACGCTCATGACAAACGACCGTCTAAGTGAGAGTTGTCGGCGAGGAGCTGGCTAGCTTGGCTGGCTGGCTGGCTGGACAGGTAAGAATGCTGGTCTACATATATATCGCTCGCGGGCCCGGGCGCTTAATGACGACTCGGATCATCAAGGCGTGTCCACGGATAGACCAATACCACGCCGACACATGCAACCCGTCTCGACTGAGGGTAGTATCCAATGTTAGAAGAGAAATACGTTCCAATAGGTAGAGATTCTATAGGAGCCCAGCTCAAGAGGTCAGAGGACAAGCTCAAAAGAGCTTAGGTAGCTTTACGAGACTAGAACAGGATTTGATCGAGATAAACACCCCCCGGCTTTTCTCGACCCGATCTGCAGTACGTGATGCAGAACACAACCCGACGTGTAAGAAAGCTCGGAGAACGGCGCAGGAGAGAGAGGCGGGAGGACAGGAAGGGGGAGATTAAGGTAGAAGACGAATTGTTAAAGAATCTCTCTAGTCATTGTATCAGAGGGATTCGAGAAGAGGCGGTCTGTCCTGGGAACAGGGTAGTTTTTTCGGGTCGTTTTCTCACGAGCTGTTCAGCTGTTCTACCTAGCTGAGTGGGTATAGTAGTCTCGTGTCTCGTCACCGAGTGACGTGGAGTCTTCGGACAGAAGGGAGAAGGAATAGGGAAAACAGACAGATGATTAGGCAGGAAAGCGAATGCTTTTATGCTTGAATATTGACGGTGTAAACGGACGGACTATTGCTCTACCTTGTGTATTGTGACACGAAGTCATCTGGGGACGGGAAGAAAACGATTAAAGGTGGTGGCTGGGAACGACCCAGCTAGGTAAACGACCTGCCCGACCTACCTACATTTGCTTTTATCTACCTACCTAGTGAGAGAAGAAATCTAAGTGCTAGGTAGTGATATCGTTCGGGAGGGGCTGGTTGCCCGCAGAGTAATTAGCAAGAGAGAAAAAAAGCACAAGAAGAAAAGAAGAAGACAAAAAAGGTGAAGAAAAAGAATAAGAAAAAAGAGGTGAAGGTGTCAATGTCGAAAGAATGGCAGCAGCGGGAGCTAATTAATAAAGATGATGGCTATTATAAGAATAAACTCAAGCTTTTCCAATTGACTTGTTTCTATTTGCTTGGGTCGCCCTCGTTTTGCTACCGAGCTGTACTTGACCTTTTTGGAGTTCCAATTCGGGTAGAGCCGCCTTACCTGGCGCGCGCATGTATACCTACCTACACATGTAATTAGGTATAGATGTATTCTCTTCGCAGGAAAGAATTAGGGAATCAAGAAAAAAAAAGACTAGAAAGAAACAATCGGATTATATAAACTAAGGTATGAACTAATCAATGCAGAATTACTTACATGAAACACACATATGTAAGTATTTACACGCATGTACATATACGTATGTACGTACATACATACCTAGGTATGTACCTAATCAACTACAGACATACGTACTAGGTAGTATTAGGGACTCTGCTTACTTCACTAAGCTAAGGACGTGTAACGGGTACCATGCAACTTCTAAAAGTACCAGGGTACCTCTTAAGGAACTTGTTGTCTCTTAGGATAATATGTACACATACATACTAGGTACACTACACGCCCGTATAGTGTAAAGGATATGTGTGAGATTTGATTTTCTAGTGAGAACCACAAAGCTGAAGGATGTAGGTTCTTAAAAGATGGGTATAATCCTACTAGATGTTATAAAGCCACTATACGTGGGCATACTAGTACTCTCCACTTGCCTGCTTAAGAGTTGAACGTTCACATGTCTAACATACCTACCTGATAAGTGGATTCAATTGGTTATTATTAAAATGTATATGTCAATTCTGCTAGGTAGGTTCAAATGCCTATACCGTATACATACCTCGTTAGGTAGTGCAGTATTTCTGGTACATACTTCGTAATAGAAGTACAGCTAAAAGAGGAAAGCTCAGGTGGAGGGACGTTACCCTAGGTATCTCCACTTTCAGGCGTGGCTTATGCACTGGACCCAGGGCTGTTATGTAGCCCTGTACCTCCTGACAAGAGGCGCTTTAGAGGGGGGGGAAGAACACCTGGCTTTCCAATGGAAGGCTTAGCCTGCCGGCTTACTGGGTCTAACCGTCCACAACTGGTGGTCCACACCCAGTCTTAGGTCTTATTACTGCGTGCGTGTCTCTTTGCGACGACAACCTAACCCTACTAAAACATTGCCTACCAGTCTCCGTTTCCTCGATTCCCCATTAGATAAACCATCACCTGCCACTCTCTCACCATCCCTACCCATTCAAATGGGGAATACAATCTGATTTCATATCATTCTTTGATCGTTTCCACAAAAAAAGGGGGTTCGTCTTGCATTGTTTCGATAGAGTCGTCACCTTGGAGGGTCACCGTCCCTCCTCCCTCCCTCCCTCCTTCGCTTGGCCTGATTCCATCTCGCCCAGAACGCCCCTATCTCTCTACCTTCCACTCCCTCCGCCTACACGCGACCTATCCTCAGACGTCGGCTTCGCCTTAAGAGGACGAAATGAAATTCGTGCCGTTCGTCGGCCTTGTTGTAGGCAGCCTAGCCGGCCTGGGCACCGCCGCTCTGCAACCCCGAAACTTCGATTCCCACGAATACTATGTCCTCCATCTCGAGCGCGACGTACAACCAGACCTTGTCGCATCGAGGTTAGGCTTGAGAAACGAAGGCCCCCTGGGCCAACTTCCCAACCATTACGTTCTTTCAGACCCCAAGCCGAGAAACGAATCCCTGTCGGGAGAACAAGTAGATCGTGATGTTGTCAAGAGGGCGATCCAGGAACATCGTCGGAAACGTTCACTCGGAACCGTCGATGTCCTGGATGGCATCAAGTTCTCCCAGAAGCAAAAGTTACGGGCTCCTATGCAGAAAAGGTTCATTCCACCCCCGCCCCCCGGCTTCCATCCACAGGTACGAGAAAACAAAGCCGACGCGAAGGCCCTCGAGAGGCAGAAGTCCGTCATGGAGACCCTCGGAATCGCCGATCCCATTTTCAACGAGCAGTGGCATCTCTTTAATCCGGTACAGCTGGGCCACGACGTCAATGTCACTGACGTCTGGCTCTCTGGCATCACCGGCAAGAACGCCACCGTCGCCATAGTCGATGATGGTTTGGATATGGACAGCAACGATCTGAAACCGAATTACTATGCCGACGGCAGTTACGATTTCAACGACCACAGACCCGAACCGAAGCCCACCCTGAGCGATGACAGACACGGTACTCGCTGCGCCGGAGAGGTATCGGCCGCTAAGAATGACGTGTGCGGCGTTGGTGTCGCCTATGATTCTAAGATTGCCGGTATCCGCATCCTGAGCAAGCAGATCAGCGACGCGGACGAGGCCGAGGCTATGAACTACGATTTTCAGCATAACCAAATATATTCTTGCTCCTGGGGCCCGCCAGATGATGGGAAGTCCATGGATGCGCCTGGCATCCTGATCAAGAGGGCAATGCTGAACGGTGTCCAGAATGGACGCGATTCTTTGGGCTCCATCTACGTCTTCGCTAGTGGCAATGGTGCCGCAAGTGAGGATAACTGTAACTTTGACGGTTATACAAACAGCATCTACAGTATTACCGTTGGCGCCGTCGACCGGGAAGGGAACCATCCGTACTACTCGGAAAAGTGCTCTGCCCAGCTCGTTGTTACCTACAGCAGTGGCGGCGGTGATGCCATCGTGAGTTGATATTTAACCCGAGCTATTATTCTCCCTGCTAACAGCCTTCTAGCATACAACTGATGTTGGAGAAAATTCTTGCTATAATGGACATGGAGGCACCTCTGCCGCGGCGCCTCTTGCCGCAGGTATCTTTGCCCTAGCTCTCGAGATCCGTCCCGATCTTTCATGGCGAGACATGCAATACATTGCCTTGGAGAGTGCAGTTCCTATCAACCCCGACTCGGGAGAATGGCAGCCTACTACGATAGGTAAACAGTTCAGTCACACCTTTGGGTACGGCAAGATTGACAGCTACGCCCTCGTACAAATTGCAAAGGACTGGAAGAATGTCAAGCCTCAGGCCTGGTATTTCTCCCCGTGGCTACACGTCCGCAAGGAGATTCCCCAAGGCGACCAGGGGCTATCTGTCAATTTCGAAGTCACTAAGGCCATGCTTAAGGAGGCGAATTTGGAGCGCCTTGAGCATGTGACTGTGACCATGAATGTCCAGCATAGCCGTCGCGGGGATTTGAGTGTCGATCTCATCAGCCCCAACAAAGTGATCAGCCATATTTCTGCCACTCGTAAGCTAGATACTAGCGATGAGGGTTACGATGACTGGACTTTTATGAGTGTGGCGCACTGGTAAGTTCTTATCCCGACTATAACTGGTGGCATAGCTAACAGGACCTCAGGGGCGAGTCTGGTGTGGGTACCTGGACTCTCGTCATTCGGGATACCAAAGTCAACGATAACACTGGCACTTTCGTCGATTGGCATCTCAAACTGTGGGGTGAAAGCATTGACGCATCCAAGGCGACTCTTCTACCTATGCCGGAGGACGATGATGATGCTAACCACGAAGTGACATCTACCGCTACGCCCGTTGTCAGCACAACTAGTCTTCCTCCCCCGACGGATGCCACGAACACCGCCGCAGCCTCTCTTCCTAGTGACCATCCTGATCGTCCTGTAAAGCCAAGTAACACAGCCGCTGGCAGCGGGCCTGCTGGAACTTCCGAAGCTGAAGCTGCGGAGACCACTGGCGCAGAGAGCTCTTGGCTACCTTCATTCCTACCTACCTTTGGTGTATCCTCAAGCACGCAGGTGTGGATCTATAGTTCATTGGTTCTTATCGTTCTCTTCTGCG
This sequence comes from Biscogniauxia marginata, assembly GCA_022695795.1. NCBI lineage: Eukaryota > Fungi > Ascomycota > Sordariomycetes > Xylariales > Xylariaceae > Biscogniauxia > Biscogniauxia marginata. The sequence goes on along the minus strand of MU404104.1, from coordinate 116,034 downwards.
CGGGACTAGGTGGCTGGCTGTGGTTCGTCCGCCGCAAGCGCCTACGCAACAACCCGCACGACGCTTACGACTTTCAACCCCTCAACGAAGAGGAGATGGAAGGCCTAAATAGCGGCGAGAAGGGCCAGAGGCGACGTGGTGGCGAGCTGTATGATGCTTTTGCCGGTGGCAGCGAGGACGAAGAGGAGGCCGGTGATGACGACGATGGTGATGATCATAGGAGCCTTGTCAGCTCAGAATCCGACGAAGATGAAGAGGGAAGTGGAAACGGCAAAGAACGCGAAAGGCAGAGCTCGAGGCTATTGCGCAATCAGTAGTATGGCAAGGATGGAATATCGCGTTGCTGTTTTCTGATCACTGTTGTATCCTCCTAGATCATGCATCTAACACGGCATTGGATTGGCTAAGCAAAAGAAACTTCAGCCGGGCATTATAGAAGAAGAGGAAGAAAAAAAGATGAAACAGCACCCATCGTAACAGCACGATATGGTAGTGTCTTTTTTTTCTTTTCTTACTTCATCCTTCCATCCATCCCCACGACATAACCTATCTTGAAACCGGTTGGTTCCCTGTGGAGAGAGGAGAGAAGGCGCGCAAGACAAAGGGGCGTATCGTATCCATTGGCATTTTGCCATTTTGTACGTACACATACAGCATGTATATAACATGTATTTGTTAAATTTGGGATTTTTTCAAGGGGGCAGACAGGCTCATGTTTGGGTATATTACTAGGTACTTGCTTGCTTGCTCTTATTTATACAGTAGGTAAGGTAACTTAGGGCGTTTTAAGGAAATAGGGATTTTACCGTACTTCTCACTTATTATCTTAACATCTGTCTTCCCGTCTTTATGTGCTTGTCCGACATCCGTGGGTTTTTTTTTGGTTTTGGTTGGTTTCTCCGCGGTATACCTACCTACCTCTACTCTTGTCGGCATTCCATGGTTCTCTCTAGCAAATCAGTAGACTTTGCCCGATGATATTATCACGTAGACTACCTAGATTATGTAACTAGATAATGCAGACTTATATGTGCGTAGGTAAATAAATGGGAAAAGCTGATGGTTAATAGAATGTCAAAAAGGCTAGGTCGGTTTAATTCGTTGTGTTCTCCTCATTCATTCATCATCCCATAACCCCCCCCCCCCCCTTTTTCCCATCGTATCTCCTCGACACGTGAGAAGAAGACCAGGGAACATGACAAAAAAAATACATTTAATTTCCTTTCTACCATCACCTTGCCCTCTACCATTCCATCCCCCTTCCTCTCGCTTCTTTTTTTATTTTATAAAAACATGAAGCATAAAAGGAGAACATTGGGTATAGCTATTTAGACCCGGACCATGAGGGAAATCAATGCACACCACCGTTTCACGACTTCACATAGGCAAGGGGGGAGACATCAGGAATAAATAAAAACGCCGGTTTGTTAACCATCTTTCCCTCCCTCCCTCCCTCCCTCCTTTCCTCGTGTTTCCAATTCCGAGCCACGCGCTACCTTCCTTTCGTTTTCGGTAGCTTGGGCTCTGCACTGGGCTCTGTATTCCTGCAGTGATCCCTTTTTGTGCTACCGAGATAACTGGTAGCCGGCAGCTATAGATTCGATTACCTCCGCAGCGCTTCCATCCATAAGGCATCGACCATTTCATCGTCGTCGTGATACAAACTACCATCACCGCCCTCGACGGCACAGTGTCGACGGCACAGTGTAGTAATTATCTAACCCGCGTACACCGAGGCGCTGAGGCCACCCTCCTTTTCCATATCGCGGACGTACTGCTCCCAAACATCGATGACGCCGCTGTAGAACTCGACGTGGGCGTCGGCAAGACCGCCAAACTGGCGCTTCAGCTCGATACGCTTGATGCGCTCAAAGTCCACGACCTCCTTAACGACCTCTTCGTCAAACATCTCAGATGTCTTCTTGGTACGCTCGGCCTCGGTCGTCAGCTCATCAATGCGGATCTCGAGCTTGCGGAGCCGCTCGCGCCGGCTCGCCTCGTGGTCCACGCCCCGCACGTCCTCGATCTTAGATCGGATGAACCCACCCGCACCCCCTAGCGCCCCTGTGCTGCCATATCCGGATGCGAGCGCGTCCCGGTCTACGGTGGACTTGTTCAGGTATTCGGTCAGCTGCTCATGGTCTAGCTGCTTCTGCTCGCGTGCTTTTAGGAGGTTCTTGAGCGCCTGGCTGTACGCCTGCATGTCCCGTAGGCTGCCTAGGTAGTCCTGGTCGGTGTGCTCACGGAGCTTCTTCAGGCCGGCGGCGGTGTCCTCGACACTCGCGGCGAAGCCGTGCACGGCGCTCTCCACGCCGGGCTCGAGCGTAATTAGCTTCTGGAATTGTTCCGTCAGATCCCGCAGGTCGGCCTCGAGGTCGACCTCGCGGCGCGCTACCCGAGCAACGACCTTCTCCACATGCCCCAGATCTTCGTCGAGCTTATCGCTCTTCTCCCGCACCTCGATGAAGCGTTTGTCGGGCTTGTGGACTTTGGTAAAGGCGTTGATGAAAGTATCGGCGAAGTTGTCAAAGACGCCGCCGCTACCTTGATCCGAAGGAACGCTCGACCTAGAAGCGCGGGACTTCATTACGGCATTCCAATCGGGGGACTCGAGGAAGGTGTGGAGGATGGGAGCGCGGCGGAGGGTGGGATGCAGGGTGATCCGGGCGAGGAAGCGCTGGAGCGAGAATGCGCGTCGGTTCGTGAAGTCTGGGCCGAAGCGGTCTCCGCGTACGTACTCCATCCGCTGCTTGTCCGGCAGCGGCGGAACCGCGCAGGCTGGGTAGTCTTTGGACAGCGTCTTGGACAGGAAGAGGAAGTCGGTGAAACGGCGGCGACAGGTAAACGTTGGTTTCTGGAACGAGGGGAATGTCGAGTTCGTGGTGATGAGATAGGATACAAAGGCGTCCTTGGTGCCGTCGCTCTCCTTGTGGGGTTCCGATACCGTACACTCCAGAATGTCGCCCGTCAAGCCGGGGTCTTGACGTTGTAGAACCTCGCCGTGATGTTGGTCCTCGGCGCTCGGAGGCTCTGCCTCCAGTGTCGGTGTGGGAATGCTCGAGGCCATCTCTCCGAATGGCTGATGGTCGTTGTGCCACGAAATGTTGGAGAAGTTGTCCTGATCGATGACCGCCATCGTCGGTGGGGTTCCTACGTATATGTCGCTGACTCGGGTCGTTCCGTTGGGTTTCGTATATTCTCGGGTTATAGCGGATGCTATATACGCCACCTGTTATAAGTTCGTGGTACTCGATCGATAGAGATGCAACACTGTCGGCTGGGAGAGGGTTTATTTAGGATGAGGTCAGTAAAGCGAGGTAAGAGGCAAGGTTAGTGGGATTGCATTGGTGGGGGCACTACCTACATACATACCTTAGGTACATAATGTAATGCTGCCTCGTAATGTGGACCGAGCTTCCGACCTCAGGTACGTACCTTCCACCAGCATTACCTAATGTACCTCCTGGTACGAAGTACGGGCTGAGGTACAACCTTACCTAATGAAGTCTTTGGAAACATTTAGGTAGCTAGGTATATATTTGATATGTACCTACCTACCTGCGTCTAGACAACAATTATTATTCCATATGTCAGGTACCTAATAGGTATACACATTGATAGTCTAATATGCGTCAACAAATTATTACTCAATTTTTATACCAGTGGACACTCACCAACCTCTTATAGTCTACCTACCTATATGTACCTATATATAACCCAAACAGATTCTCGCCTTACTAAATTACCTACCTATAACGTGCTTTACCAGTACCCTGCGCATATTAGTACCCTGCGCACTTTCCTTTATTTTATACCCCATAAACTTTAACACGTGTTTTCTTAATAACTATAAATAGAAATTTAAACCTAGGAAGCACGAATAATTTTAGTTATTAAGGCTATTTGTTTATTTAAAAAGCTAAGTCGTCGGTTTATTATAAAAATTTATAAAGTTCTTAAATTTACGCTTTAATTTAAAATAAATGATTATACTTCTTTTAATGAACGTTTACCCTTAAACCTTAAATTAAATAAAGTAAAAAAGGATATAATTATTCGATATATACTCGATTTAAATTTTTAAGGTTTTACATCTTAATTCGTTAATATTAAAGATATAGCAAATCTTTTACTCGAATCTCGAGAGGTATTACGCGTTAAAAAGAATTAAATATATCGATTTATATAACGACGATTAAAGTTAAAAACGCGTTTTAATTGCGTTTATAACTTTTAAAGAGCTTTATACGAAGATCTAGAGTTAATTAACGCGTGGTTTCGACTGGTTAAGAATATGCGGGCGAAATATGGTATTTAAAACTTCGATTTTTATAATTTTAACGAAATAAGCTTTATAATAGGTATAATTTCTTTAGTAATAGTTATAACTCGTGTAAATTAATATAATAAAAGTAAAGTAATTTAATTAAATAATTAAGAATAAGTAATAATAATTATTTATATTAATAATAAAAGTTAAAGTGTTTTTCCGTTTTTAATAATTTAAAAGAAGAATTATTTTATAAGTTAATATATTAAAAGCGGCTTTTTATATAACTAAATAATTAAATTAACTAGTAATAACTAAACAAATAATAAGATAAGCTTAAAATGGCTTAAGCACTTTAATAAGCATATTTTTACTCGAGTTAAGGGTTTATATTAAATGCTTGTTTTTAATAGGTATAAAAGTCACGGATCGGCAGAATTTTAAAAGTATTATAAAGTATATAATATTATTACTTTTTATTTACCTTTTTATTTTTCTTATTTAACCTAGTTATTAAATGTTAAATGTTTTAATATCTTAAAACGGGTATATAATTAATAAATTAAGATTTTTATTAAGGCTTATATTAACTATATTATAAAGGTCAAGTTCTTTCTTGCTTTTAAAGCAGCTTATTTAGCCTTTATAATAGCTTAAAATGGCTAGGTTGGATTTTGCGGAGCTGGCTTAGTGCCTTTCGACTTGTAAGCTGTAATTTCAAAGCTTGATATAAGGTTATAAATTCCGAATTTTAATATACCTCCCTTAACTAATATTAATCCTTAGGTCTTTTAAACCCCTTATAATGTGACTAATACGCTTTTATAATTAACTTTAATAAAGAGTTACATTACATGTTATTAAAGAAGCTTTTTAACCCCCATTTTTAAAACGGTAATAACGTTAACTAAAAGTATTAAAATGTTAATTCATAAAATAACGCTTTTATTAGCCGAGATGCACATACTTCGAGCAGCAAATAAGGCATTTAATAAACGCCGTAAAGCTAAAAAGACTCGAGTTTATTAAGGGGGGGCACTTATTATAAAAGATGCGTAAGACGTTTTAGCTTAAAAAGAAGCAGAAAAGTAAGCTCGACGCGACAAGCGCTTTAAAGGGGGTAAGCAAAATGAGGGGCAGCTTTCTAGGCGACGATGTGGTACCTGCGAGGAGACTAGTCATAATGCGCGTACTTATTAAGATACTATAATTATATTAGGTTTATCAGATTTTGAGTAGTTTAGGTTAATTCTATACGTTGTGGTTATTAAATCCTAATTCTAATATAAGAAGGTGGGGGAAAGTGCGCAGGGTACTGGTAAAGCACGTTATACATGAATCCCTACACAAGCTACATGTAGTACCCGGCTCACCTATGATTTCAGTACAAAACCGATATTATCTCTATCATCATCGATCACCCTCCCCCACTCTAGTAGTAGTCGGAACATGTACACTTCCATATCCTCTCTTCTAATCGCCTTCTTGGCCCATTTGCGACCTTCATCGGAAATCCATTTGGCGTCCTCCCTGCGGCCCGCGGTAAGTTGCTCTCGCCCGTTAAGTTTCCCGCGTCCCTCCAGCCCCGTGAAGTACGCCATCGTGCTGTGTAGAGCATGAAATCGTAGATCGATGGGGATGAAATGCACCCAAGCCATGACTCGCTCTGTATACCACTCCTGGAAGATCGAGGATACCACCGGAACACTGTGGGAGAGAAGAGTGCTCAGAAAGTCTGCTGGCGGGCCATCGACGCTGTCCAGCAGCAGAACATAGAGATTGTCTAGCGCCTTGCCTGGTGGCCACAACCCAAACTCTCTCTGTATTAATTGGCAGTTGGCATCCTCGCATCCGTCCGAACTGGTAAGCGAGAATTGGAAGGGCAACGGGCCGTTTGCGTCTCTAACCCTCGTATCTTCGTAGCGGAATCTGCTATTACTGCCGGATCCAATCCCTAAAAGCATCGGTACCTCGTCAACGGCGCTTGCGTTATTAGCGAGATGGACCAGGCGATGTCGATGGCCTCCATGCAAAGATTGCGGTGTAATTGTCTGCAAGTCTTGAACACTGCCTTGCCAGAACACAACAGTTGGCTTCTGGGCAAAATCCAAGTCGTTTGGTTCTGTGTTGGTGCCCGGTCTGACTAGCGGAATGAGGATGTCATTGAAACTCTCCGTCTTCGATCTACTGAAGAGTGGTAAGAGGTCCTGATACAATTCTAGACGATTGGGGGTGGTGAAAAAATCATGCAAATTGAAGATGTCCGGCTGGTGACATGGGTTGAGAGACATTTGCCAGTCTTGCACGAACTGCCCCTGGGAGTGCGGAAGGACACACGAATGACAGAAGTCTCGCATGTTCCAATGCACACCGCTACGGCTAGGTGATCCCGGAGGACAGGCTAAAGCTTGAAGTTGTCTGAATTCCCGCGCCGGCACGTAAGGCTGGGCATAGGTCTCTGGGCGAATCTTGAGAGGTCCGTTGGCATTGTCCATCGCAGCGGAATCGCCGTTATCGCGTTTCTGTAGCCGGCCAGGGAGCAATTGAAATTCTGGCTTGGTCGCAGCCATTCTGAATCTGTATAGGTCGTCCCATGGGACAAGAACCCTTGGACGTTCTTCCAAATTGATCGCGATCGACATAGTCGGGAGATGCTGGGCGAACTTTGAAATCATTGAGACAGCTTCGTCTAGTATCAGCTTCTGTGATGGGTCTTGAGGGTTATTGTGGGATGCTTTGCCATCCATAATCTTGATAATCCCAACACCAGGGCGGTCTTTAAGAATCTCCAAGCCATCTCGGATCTTTTGCTGCTTCATCCCCCAGAAAGGCAAAATGTCCTTCTCAATTCGATCGAATTTGTCAATGACAGCCGATTTCTGTTGCTGGGCAAACTCGAACCACTTGTCAAAATTGGGTGGCGGATCACGGCCATGATGTCGCTCCTTGTACTCGGTGACTGCAAGTTTCAAATTGGTACTAACGGTTGCGTGCCGAAGCCAGCGATCTGACTCGACCCGGCTTTTGTAGATGAGGTCGTCAACTGGGTGACGGCTAAGATGGTTCTGCCGTAAATAGGCATATAATGTTGAAGCCCCGATTATCCAAATAAGGATGAACGAGAAGAAAACTCGTCTTATGAAGATAATCGATCTCATGTTGCTGGCATACATGAATATTGTAAAGCCAACTGAGATAACAACGAGCACGGCAAGAGGTTTGAAGACTGAGGCTTGCTTGTATGTCCCAATCGAAAGCACGTTTTGAATGCTCGTCAAGACACCAGAAATAACGATGACGATCGCTACGGGCTCCAACGGCGTCGAGTCATACGTCAGAAGAGCTGCAGAAGTAATAAAGGAAGCAATGATTAGACCAGTACTCAGAATATCGAACACATAGAGGGAGCCAATTCCTCGTAGTGGATGATATCCAATAACGTGGCGGTGTTTAAAAAGTCGAGTAGCAATCCACGGAAGAGAAGCTGCCAGAGATGTTATCAGCAGAACCGCGGCAAGGGTGCGCAGTCGGCTCTTCGTAGTTCGTGTCCAAGAGAGTACCCTCCAGGCCATAATGATCACCACCGCATCGATGAGAACGCCAACCCATTGCAGGAATATGATATATGAGCTCTGATCCGTCAAAGTCGAGCAGAAATAGGTAGACCCCTGAGTGAAGTCACCTAGGAGGAAAACGCCATAACTAAAAAGTACAGTGCTGAAGAGTAAGATGATAGGAGAACTCATGAGCCAAGTCTTCAAGTCTTGGAGCGGGCTTCCCCACATATCCTCAAGCTCATCAGATTCGACATAAACGGCTCGGTGAGAAAAGAACCTATAAGCCGCTAGGAGAAGAGGTAGAAATGCCTAGTATGCATCGTCAGCGTAGTGCTCTGATGTGCCATACTGTCGATCACAGTGCTCACCTCAACGCCTTCCATAGAACATTGGAAGTCGTACACAACACTATGAAGAATTTCGAGCCGGATAACAACGAGGATAATAATACACGGGACATAGAAACGGCGCGGACGCTGAGGCAAGAAAGATTGCGATCCCTTCAAGACCGCTTCAGAATCTATAGCATAGATTAGGACGGATGTGACCCTCCATCACATCGACTGAATAACTCACCAAACCTCCCGTCTGCGCCAGGAAGCCATTTTGAGAAGAGGCTAGCGATGAAAGCTACTGCCCCTGAGATGAATAACAACAAGAACGACGAAAGTCGCGGCTGATCTACGCAGCACAGTCAGTCGTGCATGCGCGTGAAACGGGGAGTATGGGCGCAAGACTTACCTATCAATGAGTGTCTCTGTAAGGAATGTGATAGCCACAAAAACGAGACTAGAAAGCTGGATAGTGAATTAGCAAATGCATCTCTTTTTTAGTCTCTCCTTTTTTTTTTTTTTCTACTGATGGGGGGATTCAGGGGCCGACGCGGCTTACCAGAGACTCGTCAGCTGTGAGCTGCCATCTTGAGCCATTAGGGCAGCATCTGTACCGTAAAAATGAGGCTAAAGACTGTTTCCGTGTAGGATGTGTCGCAAGCAGGGCTGTGGCATTTTTCGGGCGATAATTAGCCTCGATACGATGCTTCCGGTGAGGGCGGAGATGATTGACTGAAGATTGCAAAGATCCATATCTTAGGTAAATGGAGATCGCCGAGCCAACAATTGTGGCGCAGCCGGTAGATCAGGACCTCAGTGAAACTAGGACTGTCTTACGTACACTGTGCAGGGACATAGTATTTTGGGTGCATATTACAGTGTGCAACAGAGTACCTACGCAGGCACAGCTCTGCTATCTACCTACATGTACCTAAAGTGTAATTCACATATTCCGTACATTGAAATGCGGGAACTTACTGAAACCCGATCTACCGGTAACAGCCAGATTCCCCCCCGCCATTCTAGCACCCATTCTAGAATCCCGTCCACAGCCTCACATGATCTTGGTACCTGTTTACGACTACCTACCTGTTATACGTGATGATTTCTATCCTGCCAAGACAGTTACCCCGGAGCATGTCAACTCAGAACAAGGCTACGCAATCGCCCAAGCTATATACTAACTTGCATCAGGCCGTCAGTCATAACCTCCACTAACTGTTGTAAACGCCTCTACCCAAGAGACGGGAAACGACGGCATCGCCTCTGCGGCATCGTCACTTAGACCCATGCGTCCCCCCCTTCCCTGCTCCATCGCGTGCAACATCTTCCGAGCCAAGGACATTTCCTAGACTTCTCAACGTACTACACAACTTAGGCTCTTCGTATCACCAAGACTCCCCCAGTCATCGGTGTCTTGGCCAGAAACCTAGAAAAGCGGAGGTTGTCCTCTGCTAGGTAGTGACACCCGTGGACATTTCTAAAGCCACGCGCTTCGTGCGAACGACGGCTTTGCCTTCCGAGGGAAAATCCCCAGCCAGTACTCGGTCGCGCCGAGTAGTTCTAGATGCGATGCGATATCCCGCAACACCGGATCGCGTGCACAGCAGAATTCCTCGGGAAGAGCACGACGAAGACCATTCGATAGCCCAAGCCAAGATTTAATTGGTGGTCATCATTAGCACTCCTCGGCGATGTGCCGTCGAGAGAGAGAATCCCAACTGTAGCATTTGTAGCCGAGATATGACAGTATAAAAAAACCCGCAATTTGGTTAGCCCGTCGGGGAGAGTCCCCGTGGTGCAGGTTTGGAACAGCGAACTTCCCTTGGGATCAGGACATGGGGTAGCCAAGACGGACTTAACGATCAATATGAAGACCGTCTCAATAACTCTAGGAGCTATTCTCAAAAAAAGTTGACCACGTGCTCAATAAGATTCCTGGTTGTTGGAACAATCCTTCACACTATTGGCATTAGCTGCTCACAGGTGTTCGGCACCCACCATTTCCTCCATTGCTCTCGCGCATTTGCTAAGAGCGAATGCTCAAAGGGGAGGGGGAAAACCTCAGGGGAAAGCTTCGGTAGGTAGCCATCGAGCATTCGAAAAATTTGGATATTTTAAATGGACCGATATAGGTAGGTATGCGGTGTCGTGGTCCTCGTTGTAGTGTTTCACCAACCACGCTCATTCATGATTTGTTTGCAATGGAGGAAACACGTAGCATCGTGACGAACAAAGAATGGCGGTATAGAACCATGGGGGCTTAGGGAGTATTGACCAAGCCACCCGTGCTATACATGCGGTTTCAGAAAAACGGAATGAGCGGGAGGGGCTTACCACATACCCAGTACACGAATAATGAGGAACGTAGGGGGGCATTAATGTCTATACTACTAAAAGCAAGCACTTTTGTATTGGGTACTAATCTTGGCTTGCTAATTGAAATAAGCCTTTCGCCATCTCTCCTTGCTTATTATTCCCCATACACTTCTTACCCCTGGGCGCCATAGATGGGAAGTCCGCAATGTCGCCACTGACAGCGTGTCTGGGCCCCGGATCACCCACAAATTCTTAGCAGTCATTCTATGCTTTTTCTTTTCCGGTTTTAAAATATTAGGAGTGATTCTGGGTGCTGGGTGCTGGGTGTTTGGTGCTAGGTGCTAGGTGGGAGCGGGAGCGGGAGCGGTCTGCGGCCTGGAAGGTCGGGGAGCGGATTTCCAAATTGAGCAACTCGTGAAGCTATCGTCGGCAGATCAGCATCGTGGGTCTCGTCCTCCCCCTACGTCCAGAATTTTCTTTCTCTCTCTTTTCCGCTCACCCCAGACTCGAAAGGTTGGCGAAACATCGGAAACACGGCCGGAACAAAAAGACCAGACACCTAGTCATAACTGCATAATTACCATGTGCCGTCCTTGGTTTGATGGCTTGATAACGGACAAGGGCACGGTTGATCTGTCATAATTCGACATAGTGACTTCGCCATGAGCAATTCCTATCAACTCGAAACGGGATGACTATTTGCAGGCGGGGAGACGGATTCAGGGTGTGTAAGCCGCAATAGGCATGAATGCGACACAGCTTCCAACCGCAGCCCGTACCCAAAGACGTCCAACGTGACGGGCGCGAGATAAGAAGCTGCATTGACAAGGTCATTGACAAGGTCCAGATCTTTTTCTCTTGGTGCTTCGAAGAAGATTCTGCATACCGACATAGGGCGTTTTAAGGATCACGTATGCACAAGCACCCTTGTAAGAGTCATGCAGTACAACACAACGCATCCGAGCTTGGAGCTTATTAGGCTTGGGCTTGGGGCCATGTCCCCAATCTTCAACTCCGCAAGGGTTCGCTGCGGGGCGGAAACGCAGACGGCAAGGTTGGGGTGCCTCTTGGAATCCCCTGGGATCCCCGGGGCACCATGCGGGGGATTAGTGGGATGGATAGATCAAAGCTGCATGGCAGCACGCCGGCGCGGTCAAAGTCAAATCAGGAACTAAGCGCTTTCAGGCGCCCTGCAGCACCTCCCCCGTGCTACACAGCATTCTTACATGGTACCTAAGTAGGTACATAAGTAGGTACATACCCATACTAGCACGTTCAGAGCAACGCTTGCGGAGCCAAGGTTGAGTTTAAGCTCTACTAACCTGACATATACCTACACGCTATTATACACGTAGGTACCTAAGTTTATAGAGTTAAACGATTCAAGACATACCTAGCCTGCCGACTTCGTTCTGACCGGTCGACGAAAACGTCGAATAGGTCTCACCAATCATGTATTGAACATGCCCACACACGCTCACTATCGCTGAGAACAGTGTCTACCTACCTAGTTACCTACATGGTATAAAATAGATACGCGACTTAGGGCAGGTAGGTAGGACATAAGACGTAAGCCGAATTGATGAATAATTGTTTGGAAGATGAGACGTGGACGTGGACGAGGACGTGGACGAGTGTTCCTTTGCTGCTCGTTTCCGCCTCCCTGCATGGCAGGACCTCACCATCTAAAAATAATAAGGAGACAAAGAGAGGAGGAGCAAAGGAAAAATGGCAGGAGAGAAAGCGGAAGTGAAAGAGTTTAGTACCTACGCTTGGGAGCTGACGTTGCCTATTAAGTTATGGGAACTCATGTGGCCAAGCCCACAGAAAGGCTTGGCGTGTCCCGTGCTCTCCACTTTCGCCTTTTCAACAGATCTGGATTGCCGCTTCGGGCAATCCGGTGGCTGATTTTGCTTCCCTCGTGATGCCCCGTCTGATTTCAACACAACAACAACATCTAGGTGAGATCGTGAGTGGGCTGAGCTAGAAATTTCGTGGGGAGTCTGCGAGGGGCTAGCTGCGTGCTGCGTAGGAAGCTTATGCATCACCGGCATCGGCCCAGAGCCAATTCACACCTGCAGGGTCCAGACACAAACCTCGGCGCCCCCATCACGTCTCGAATAGCGTTACGGAGTATTTGATTTTATCTCTTTATTTTATTTTATTTTTGTCTTTCTTTCTTTTGGGTTTACTGATTTCTTGGGTGTATTCTCGGCCTTGTCCCACACCGGTCCTAGTATAGTCACCGTGACCCTGCCCTCAAAGGTGGTGGGGGAGCCGTTGTTTCTGCACGCTCTAGATCTTTGATCGCGGTGCTAGGTTATGGGATTCTCCAGGACGACAAACCGTTTTGTCCTGTTTGCTTGCATGCTCTGCCCCCTCCTTTTCCCATGATTCACCACTGGGAAGCTATGTCCGCGCTTTGGTCGTACACGAGACACGAGGTGGTGGGCTGGACGGGGGGCCCCCATTGAGATTATTGTAAGCCCTTGGCAAAAACCTGGCTTGTTCGCCCACGATGCTGGAACTCGGTTACCGACTCGACCAGGCGTGACGTGGGACATTGGCAGTAAGTTACTCTGGAGCCTCCGACCGACCCTATCGTCAAATTTCTTCTGTTCGTGTGACATCGTGGATCATTGCATCGTGGACCTGCCCGCCCCTTCGGACTTCCCACTGGCCGTTTTCCACCTGTCCTCCCCTTTTCTTAGACCTTCCATTCTTCCCACCAGAAACTATAAATTCCTGCCCCCAATGGTATGAGAAGTCTCCCTTCCCACCTCTCTAGCATCTACCATCCACCGTTTTCAATCGCCTCTACCTCTCTACTGCAGCCTCCAAGCAGCAATATATTCTTAATTGTTCGACTTCTTCACATCACTTCCAACCATACTTGACCAACTCTCCCATCGCAAAGTTGCTCTCTTCACAATGGCGAGCATCGCCCCCAGAATGTCTCGAGCTGTTCCTACCATGAGCAGGCTTGCCCATGTTACACCACGCGTTGCCCCCATGTGCGCTTTTGCTCCGCGTGCCGCCGGCATATCATCATCATCTCGCCAGAACAATGCTCAAGCGCCGAACATTGCGCCGCCCGGAGCACCGTCGCCAACGCACTATCCCCCGCTGAAGAACGACATCCTGCCCTCCTCCAGAACCCCGGCCAAGGGCATACTGCCCGAGTTTAATCTGAAGGGCAAGGTCATCATCGTCTCCGGTGGCGCTCAGGGTCTTGGCCTTGTTCAAACAGAAGCTCTCCTAGAAGCCGGTGCTACAGGTATGCATACATAAAAACCCTCTACGGCACACCGCGGAGACCCCCTTTCAAGAAGCTCGCTAACCCCTTTCTTACAGTACACGTCTATGACCGACAGCCAGAGCCGCCGCTAGGCTCATCCTACGACAAGGTGGCACGTCGAGCAAGGGATGAGCTCAAGACATCCATCTTCTACCACCAGGTGGACGTGCGGAGCGGTGTTGACGAGTTGAACATCATCACGGAGCAGATTGCGGACAAGCACGGCCGTCTCGACGGCTTGATTGCCGCGGCCGGCATCCAGCAGGAGACGCCGGCGCTAGACTATACCGCCCAGGATTCGGACCGAATGCTAGGCGTCAACGTCACCGGCGCGCTTATGACGGCACAGGCCGCCGCCCGGCAGATGGTCCGCCTGGAGAAGCCTGGCAGCATCGTGATGATTGCTAGCATGAGCGGCACTATCGCCAATCGAGGTCTCATTTGCCCGTAAGTGACAATCCTCTCAGCCAGAAGCCCTTTAATAAATTAGACACTTATAATAACTCGTCCTGCAGTGTATACAATGCCTCCAAGGCCGCCGTGCTCCAGCTGGCCCGCAACCTGGCCATGGAGTGGGGTGTCAAGGGGATTCGTGTCAACACCATCTCGCCGGGTTACATCGTCACCGAGATGGTGGAGAAGTTGTTCGTCAAGTTCCCTGACCGGGAGACCGAGTGGCCCAAGCACAACATGCTTAACAAGCTCAGCAAGCCTGAGGACTACCGCGGCGCCGCCGTCTTCCTGCTCAGCGATGCCAGCCGCTTCATGACCGGTGCGGACCTGCGCATCGACGGCGGCCACGCCGCGTGGTAAGCATACCCCTCAAATGTGCTTTGATACCTATGTATATATATTGCAGGATTACAACTGCAAACTGGGAAGAAAAATTAAATCCGGGGAAAAAACGCAAAAATAATACTGCACAGCCAGGGGGAGGGGGACATAGATTCAATGGGGTTTGAATGGAAACTGGTGATCTTTCTATAGAAAGAGAAAAAAAAAGCGGCGGAGTTAGGGGGTAGATTTCTTGCTGGCGGAATCGCTCACCGAGATTCCTTATGTTCCTTTTTATGCCCCAAGAGGGGGGCGACCTTCTCGACACTCAAGTAATGACCCATGTTAATAAGGAGGAGGGCATCTTAAAAGAATGACTCGGGGCGGCGCAAATTATGTACGATTGTGATTAATATATCAAGTCCATACATCTCTGATTTCCACTTCAATACACATTGGTTTATAGAGCCGCACCTTGAGACACTCATACTGCATTGTACAATATAGAACTTTGCATTTTATAGTATTACTACGCTTGAATTCTAGATGTTTCTTTCTACCAAGACTACTATCATCCATCTGTCACCCATCATCCGCTCGTGACGGGGCTCGCGACGGGCAATACAATCCCTTGGGGCCCTAACCTCCCCACCACGCCGCTCTTCAGCCGCAGGCGCTTCTCAATGTCCGCCGGCGCGCCGCCCTGAGCCCTCATCACTAATATCTGCCTCAACGTACCGACGTCAAGGAATTCCCTGCCCCTGGTGGGATCCTCGAATTCGGCCTGCGCCTGACGCTGCAGCCTCTCACGCGCCTCGAGGGCGCTCAACGTCCTGTTCTGCGACGGCGCCGGGTACCCGCCTGGCGCCCGCTGGTGTCGCGCCGGCGACCCCGGCGACCCCGGCCCAGGAGCTGCTGCGGTCGACGAGCGCGATAGCGTGGGGTTCGGCGTCGCCACGCCCATCTGCCTCAGCCGCTGCGAGAAGGCTGGGTTCGTCAGCGGATCGGTGTCGGTGTCGGGATCGAGACCGTCGGCCTTGATTGCTACGGGTCGATGACGCCATTTTGCGGTCGAATCAGCCAAAAATGTCTGGTCTGGTCTCGGATGTGGAACGGGTAGGGGGCATTGCGATTTGTCTGGGGGTAGGGGGTTTCGTCCTGGGGCTGTGGCGCCCGTATCCCATCGTATAGAACTGTGTATAGGGATCGTGTCGTGTAGCCTTGCAATCGAGATGAGGTCAGACGGGCAACTCACCGTCATCCTTCGCGAATGAAGTTCTCGGCGGAGGTCGAGGAGGCACTGCGCCGCCGGGCGATCTCGATGGAAACTTGCGCGTCGCCGTCTGAACCGGTTTGGATGCCTTCGAGCCCATCGTGCCTAGGTATAACAAAGTTTGCCCCTCGTGGCTGTCCTAGGTACTATCTGAGCGAAGAACGTCTTGATATCGTGTTCCGTGTTCCGTTGGCGCGCGGATGGACACACAAATCCAATGCAGTCAAAGATGTAATCTTGTGCTTTCCTCCCTGCTAGAATGACGTTGTCGTTGCGTCGAGATCTACAAATCCGGATACCCTATAGGTAGAGCCCTACCTAAGAGATTGTAGTATGTAGGTACATACAATATGTACCTAGTAGGTAATACCTACAAAGGTCCATAGGTGGGTATCTGCTCAAGACCTCAATGGAGCAGCGGAAAATGGAATATTTTCCCAAGACCCACCAAAGCTGTCAGGTGCTTCATAGAGGTAAAAGCTTGGGCCATCGGGTCGGTGTCCGCGATCGTTGCTCCATAAATAACTCACTCAACTCACGTTTCAGGTCCACTATGTGTACCTGGGCTACGGTTTACACAGGTACCTACTTAAGATGTACCTACGTATGTATGTAATATGGACATACCTAGGTCCATGCGAGCATTGAATGCGGGAACTTCCAATGGGTCACCTGCATGCAGCAAGTAGGTTTACGCAGCGGGAGGCACCTCATTAGGTACATGCATGTACCTCCTGCCTTCCTACACTATGTCTCGGGATTTACCAGTGCAGAGTGCCGAAGCATACCTAGGTAAGTACCTGATTAATGCATACATACATGTAGGTACGTAGGTAGCTACTTGCTGCACCTATGCAGGGCGGGACCACCTGATCACTCCTTACATGTACCGGTATTTTCCCCCATCCCTTATAGTATCAGGTAGGTTGGAAATAACTAGGAAATATTCGCAGTATTTTCTTGTTCTATCTCTCCCGCTCTCTACCTCTATCCTTTTACGTTATGTGCCTAAACATACACACCTAACTAGGTACCTGTTAAATGCTTACGTGCCTGGTGTTCCATTATCTTCTCAAGGTTCAGCAGTAAATCCTTCGTCTCCGACAACCTCCACCCCTAGCTGTTCCAAGTAACCGTCTTAGTCCTGACCCATTCGTCGAGGCCGAACGAGTTATTGAATCTCCCGTACCCACTCGCCTTTGCTCCCCCATGGGGCAATGCCGCCTCGTCATGGACCGTCATGTTGTTGATGTGTACCGCGCCGCTCTCGATGCCCCTGGCAAATCGCAGGCCCAGTCTCAGGTCTTCAGTAAAGACTGCCGACGATAGCCCGTGTTCGGTGTCATTGGCAATACGCAATGCCTCTTCCTCCGTCTCTATTTCGATTAGACTCACCGTAGGCCCGAACGACTCCTGCTTGTAGATGTCCATTTCTGGAGTCACCTTGACGACGACAACTGGTCGCATGCGTGTCTTTGAGCTCTCCTCCGTGTCTATATATCCGTTCAGAAGGGAGGCACCCTTGCTCGCCGCGTCCCTCAGGAGACTCTTGTTCCTCTCGACCGCTTGAGCCTCAATTAGTACGGGCGCATCGCCCTTCGATGGAAATATCGTCTCGACCGCCTGCAGCAGCTTGTCCTGAAAGGGCTTGCTGATTTCTTTGTGCACGATGATTTTTTCCGTACTCATGCATATCTGCCCAGCGTGCAAAAATGACCCCAATATACACTGCTCTGCCGCTCTATCCAAGTTTGCATCCTTCCAAACGATAGCCGGAGCTTTGCCTCCGAGTTCCAAGACGAGAGGTTTAAGGTACTGTCCTGCCAGTCTTCCAACTGCGAAGCTCCAGTCAGCACCTATCACGAGACCATGGGAGTTGGGCTAAGACCCCCGTTTGACCAATGAAAAGTCCCGAGGGAGAGGGGGAAGGGGGGGAGACTTGTTATACAGAAATGCACTCACCAATTCTACCGACAGGTGTGCTGCCCGTGAAATTGATCTTTTTGACGTTTTGATTGGAGATGATGGTCTCGGCAACAAAAGGAGCATTGGCCGGTTCAGTCACGACTTTAGAAACCCCAGCTGTCAGAATGTTGCTACTCCTGAGCCCCAAAAAAATATAAAACGAAAGGAACAGGGATTATCGGACATGCTTTGGGGGCAAAATATTGACGACTAGCCTCCAATGGCCAAGAAGCTGCTACTAACATCCACTGCAAGAGGGGAGAAAGGTGTCACATACGATAGTTCAGTACCCCCTTGGGCAGACCAGCTTCATGCAAGATAGACACAATGGCATGCATGACACGAGGGCACTTTTCCGAGCCCTTGAAAACAACGGTACAACCGGCCGCGATGGGAAACAAGACTGCGCGAGCGCCAAGGATATATGGCGCATTCCTTCTTGATCAGTTAAGTCACTAACCAGGGCGTCTAGGATACATACCATGGTGCCATTGCAAAGACAACCCCATAAGGCTCCCTCAGAATCATTGCTCCACGATCTGGGTCCGAACATGCAGGCACGGTGCCGGTCAGAGTGCACACCCGCCCAGCGACATCCTTGAACATATCGAGGGTCACGTCAAGATTGAAGTCGGCCCACGCCTGGGTTGAACCTGTCTCATCAATCATGAATTGCCTCAATTCGTCCCGCCGCTCATTCATTAACGCGGCCCCTTTGAGTAATATGTCTCGGCGTCTACCGGGAGTGAATATTTGCCATCCAGGACCGGCTGCCGCCGCTGCGTCAATGGCGGCGAGGGCATCTGCCTCGGTTGCGGAACCACATAGATGGACGACTTTTCCTGTGGCCGGCGATGTCACTTCGAAAGTCTTCGAAGGGTTTCCCTCCTTACCATTCGTTACGAATGGAACAATATAATCGGTCATCTTTCCTCCGGAAATTTTTTTTAAAAAGTCTTAATCCGTTAGGTACAAGGACGGCCCTCGATGTTGGGATACACTGTTGAATATATTTTGATTTTGATCTGGAAAGCCTTGCTTCATAAAGACACAGGGGACGATGAGCGCCACTGGGAACACGCAGCTATTGCACCTTTCCATAGCAGATCAATCCTCGACGGTCTCACATAATAACCCCCCCTCACCTTCATTAACCTGTCCGTAAGTGATTGCCGAAATGGCCCCCGCATCTTCGTTCACCTGGGCTAGGTTAACGGGATCTTATACCGGAACGGAGAATTGGGTAACTAGCATACAGCAAGTAAAGTTTCATCCCTATTCTGTATCACACAATTAGAAGCCTTGTATGTACCTGATGTAACCTGGGTATATCTAATAGCCTACCACACAGTAGGTAAGTAATTGGGTTCCCTGTCCCCTCCTGCCCCATTCGTTCTCACTTGCCTATTGAGGTGATCTTGATGTCTATCCAATGATCGCTTTCTTAACTCCTAAATCTCTAAACGCCGATTCGCTTCGACAACACGGCATAACCATATGATGGAGCACTTGCTATGCACAAGGTAAGTTTGTATGCTTTAAATAACCAGAGGCATTATAGTTAGAGATTGTGATGAGTGTCTATTAATTGAATTTGTGACTTGGCGTAAGGGGCATGATATGGTCTTCCTAACACGACAGCGTTGAAACGCACGCAGTCTGCGCACTGTCACAAAGGTCACAGCTCTTGCCCGATCGCCGAGATAGTTTCTATCTTTCACGTCATGGGATGCTGGTCATCACCTGGAACAAGACCTCTAGCTAGATTCCCCGTCAGTTACTCAGAGCCCGAAGAGGGGAGAGGGCGGGGTGTTTGGTGCAACGAGTCAAATAGCGTAGGTATAGATCGAACGCCAACGGCCTCCCAAGCTATTCTAGTGTGCTTTGGAGAAATATAATCTCCAGCATGGCAATGGTCTAGAGTCATTGGCACCGTCGACCCCGCTCAATTGCTGACGACCCGGGAAACATTTGGTCTGCGAAAACATCCCAGTTAAGATCGAATACCCGGACGATCAGCTTCGCGATAGGTTTCTTAGCCGAAAGCCCCAATCACAAGAGAGCTTGGAGCTTAGGTAATTATATTTCAATAAACCTATTGATGACGTTGTTAGAGGGGGGGGTCTAGATAGGCTAATAATGGAAGTGTGTTACCTGTTGGTTTGCAAGGTACATTATCATGGTATGGGTAGATGGAAGAGAAGGTTGGGTAAATCTTAGAAATAGGTTTCCTATACTGCGCGGCACAAAATATCCACTTGATACATATATAAAATGTTTTTAAATAAAAGGTGTTAAATATTTGATATTAATATTACTTTACATTTTTATATAATAATTTCATTTATTTTTATATTAATTATTATTTAATTTATTAATATAGTTATAATTTAACTAGTTAATTAATCTCTTTATTTTATTTTAAACTTTTATATTTAATATTAAATCCTTTAATAAATTTAAATTAACTTCGAAATACACTTATATTAATTAATTATATATAATTTATAATATTTAACTAAATAAATTATTAAGCTTTTTATTTTAATATTAAAATGTTATATTATTATAAAATATATACGCTTAATTAATATATAACGATATAGTTATTATAATAACGAGATTTATATAAATTATAATGATTTATATTTATTTAGTTTTAAAATAAATTTATAATTAATTTAATAAAATACTTTTAATTTTTTAATAATTTAAATAAAATGTAATAAAATTTATAAATAAATTATAAAAATAAATTATAAGTATTTTATTTATTTAAACTTTTTAAAAAATAAAAATAAAAATAAAAGAATTATATATATATAATTATATATTATTTATTAAATATAAAGTTATTTTATTTTATTTTAAATATATTAAAAAAGTTTTATATTATAAGTTTTAACTTTAAATTAAATAAAAAAAGAATTTATAAATATATTTTTATATAATTATTTATTTTATTATTATTAATATTTTTTAAATTTATATTAATATAATTATTATTTTATTTATTAATATTTATTTACTTTATATAAATAACTTATAAATAATTTAATTAATAAAAATAAAAATATATATAACGTATTATATAAGCGAGTAGACAAAACAGGCTCGCAAACAAAATGGTTTTTTATATAAAATCGACTTTTTCGAAAATCCATAACTTTACACGTAAAAATCGGAAAAATCTCGGACCTTTTTTTATAGTTATATAATTATATAATTTAATAATAAAAAAGTTAAATATATAAAGAAATACGTAAAGGGTTTATACGTTTTATTATAATTTTAGTTTTTAAACGTTTTCTTTTTATGTTTATTAATATTAATTTTTTTAAATTCTATTTTAGTTAAACTATATAGTTATATAACTAGAAAAAAAGGTCCGAGATTTTTCCGACTTTTATAAGTAAAGTTATGAATTTTCGAAAAAGTCGATTTTATATAGGAAACCATTTCGTCCGCGAGCTTGTTTTGTCCACTCGCTTGTGTGGTACGTTATATATTATGCTTTTAGTATTTGATCTTTAATCTTTATTATTAAGTCAAGTCAAGTCGATGTCGACCTAGTGCTAAGCGATTAACCAAAGACTTATACTCTAGGTTCGGGCAATTATTCACACCAGAACTTTAATGGCTCACTACTAATAATACTTTGGCGCGTGCAATATTTTGAAGTCATGTCAATACCATGCTTCTAAGCATCAATGATTGTTGCTAAGGGGTTTTAACCCGATAGCCTGCACAGCACCACATATCAACGACTTGGGCGTCCTCGGTGCATTAAATATCGAGTAGTGTCTGGTGTTTATATCATATATTTATATATTTAGGTATATTTATAGACGTAGTTCAACATGTTCATAGCTAAAAGCCAACTAACATGAAGGTAGTGAATGTTATTTCCTTAGCATACGTACCTAATATTTCCAAGAGGAACGAAATTGCTTCGTAAATGTAATCTCTTCAAGACTATCAACGTCTGTTACCTTACGTTCCTCTAATTATCATGCCCGTATATTTGCATGCTTGACGTACTAAAATATTAGTAAAATGGAGCTGAAGGGAGAGCCTAGCTCGGGCTATCAAGTACGCCTACTTACTATAACAGCCCAAATGACTGTCTAGTTTCTCTCCTTGCTAGATGGTATACTCTGATTACCTCCTGTTTGGCAGACATATTCTAAGTAGGTGATCGACCCCTATCTACGTTTTCACCGGCTGCCATAAATATCTTTCCTCTCCCATATAGATCGACTCTTCACTTGGCTGACGAATTCCTCAACCTCCATCTTGACAATATGTTCGCCTGGGATGACCACTAGTCCTAGGTATCTCGAGGTCATGTCTGCTTTGACAGTGTCTTGTCCTGAGCTGGAGCTGGCGGCGGCTGCCTCGGCTAGCTTCTGTTGGGATGGCTGTCGATACTCGTACGTGAGAGATAGGACGATGTTACGGTGCTGTGGATCATCAGGTAAACCATTTCTGGACACGGAGCATTCTTGTCGCAGTTACCGGGGGCATCACGCACCGTATCTGTACATTTGAAAGTTCCTATGAACATTCGGCTGTCGGTGGTATAAATCCGCAGCGCCCTGTTGAGGAGGGACTTTAGGTAAAACTCGGCTTCTGTCTTCTCGGACGTGGCGTCCATACCGGTTCTATCGAGCTGCTCGGTCACAGCCTGCATGTTGAGGGGGGAGGATTACTCATTCAAGTATAGCGACAAAAGATGCTGAGAAGCCCGGCCGTGGAGCCAATGAAAGTGGAAGACAAGAAAAAAAAATAACTAATGCGGGAGTCGTAGATGTTTTTGTTGTTTTACATGTAGCAACTAAGGTTAGTAGACATTAGACTCGCGGGGGAAGAGACGGCGGGGCAGTGGGGAGATGCTTATCGATAAGCCTATAAATTGATGACTTGCATTATCTGGAATTAGTAATCTTATCCTTATCCTTATCCTTATCCTTATCCTTATCCTTATCCTTATCCTTATCCTTATCCTTATCCTTATCCTTATCCTTGTCCTTGTCCTCCGCCGACGCGATTGCGTTCTTACCAGCGTCGGCATCGAGTCATCGTCATCATTCCTGGCTGATGCTCGTTTTTCAGGTAAACAAAGCATGTTGGAAGTTTATCTTACAGGCTCCTACTTACCCGCGACAACTGCTGTTGGGTAGTAGTAGCCAGCGCTTAGTCAACATGAAGTAAACCCCCTTCCGATTCCAAGTCACAGCGCTTATACAATCCTGGCGTCCTTTTGTCACGATGGGTGTGAACGGCCTCTGGACCGTGATCCAACCCTGCGCGCGACCAACCAACCTTGCAACCCTTAACCGCAAGCGTCTCGCTGTCGATGCCTCGATATGGATATATCAGTTTCTCAAAGCTGTGCGCGACAAGGAGGGCAATGCTCTTCGCAATTCCCACGTCGTTGGTTTCTTTCGTCGCATATGTAAGCTGCTATGGTACGGCATCCGACCGGTCTTTGTATTCGACGGCGGCGCTCCAGCCCTGAAACGCCAGACGATCACGAGCCGAAAGCGAAGAAGAGAGGGTCGGCGGGAGGATGCCGTTCGAACAGCGGGCAAACTGTTGGCCGTCCAGATGCAGCGCATCGCCGAGGAGGAGAGTGAGAAGCGTCACCGCAGGATGCAACTTGAACAAGAGGGCAGGCGAGAAGCTGAAGATCCCGAGGAAATCCTGGATTTCGATAATCTGGTCTATGTCGACGAACTGGGAATGAGCCAGAAGGAGAGGCAGAAGAGCAGGAAGTTCCACAAACAAGATGCCTACCATCTGCCTGAGCTAGACGGCAGCATCGAAGGGATGGGCCGACCTGATGACCCCCGCATAATGAGCATTGAGGAACTGGAGGAATATGCAAGGCAATTCCACAGCGGGGAGGATATCAATCTGTACGACTTCAGCAAGATCGACTTTGAAGGGGAATTCTTTAAGAGCCTGCCACCCGCTGATCGCTACAACATTCTCAATGCGGCGAGAATGCGAAGCCGGTTGAGGATGGGGTTGAGCAAGGAACAGCTTGATGGTATGTTTCCGGATAGGATGGCCTTCTCAAGGTTTCAGATTGAAAGAGTCCGGGAGAGGAATCACCTGACGCAACGATTAATGCAAGAAGCCGGCATGACTGGCACAGACCTAACGCTGCCTGTGAACGCGCGCGTCGCCGGTGAAAAAGACCGTGAGTACATCTTGGTGAAAAATGACGGGGCAGAGGGTGGATGGGCGCTGGGCGTTGTCAGCAGAGAGAAAGACCACGGAGAGATACATAAGCCCATCGATGTTGATGCCCTGGACATCCAATATCAGACCAAAGAGGAAGATATGTGGGAAGACGAAGATTTTGAAGATGTCCCGATCGAAGGTTTAAATCGGCTACCAAAATCCCACGGTCACGTTGTGCTACCAAGCAATCTAGGTGACAACGATGCAGTTCACGAGGATGACGAGTCGCTTTTTGTCGCAGGAGACACCGCGGATGAAGGGCTGGTCACAGAACACTTTGGTCCTCAAAATAGAGACGAAGAGTTGCTCCATGATGAGGACGAGGACCTGAATCGGGCTATTGCCATGTCTCTTAGGAACCAACACGGGGTATCTTCTCCAACGCAGGATACGGAAGAAGAGTTTGAGGATGTCCCTATCCCTAAATGGAAACAAAAAGCTGTCGAGCAATCAAAGGCGGTTACTTCTACGAATGGCAGTATAATTGCGCACATTGTGAATAACAGGGCAAATGCGGCCGTCTCAAAGCGCCGAGAAAGTAACTCAACTAGCGATAGCGAAGTTGATCTGCGGGCTGCATTGTCTACAAAGAAGAAGAAATCTTTGGCTTCCCGACCGCAGGCTGCTCCAGTTGTTCCCAATGTGACGGACCCCTTTGGTGGGCCTCTGCCGTTTGAAAAGTTGGACTGGAAGTCCAGCATATTCGCAAATAGGGAGAAGAAGGCGCCCGAAATAAATGCTTCCGAAAGCGAACTTAACGTAGAGCCGAAACCAAACGAGGAATTAGCAGGGGGCTTTTTGCAGGATGTAGACGAGAATGAGGGACCACGACCACTTCCTCCATGGATGTTACTAGACGAGATAGACATTCGTGATTCATTGAAAGCTCAGCAACAGAGCGAGAAGAGAATCAATGAAGAAGATAGGGAGGCTGCGCTGCAGGAGGAAGGGCGGCGGCGCAAAGATGCAATCATCGAGATTGGATCGTCAGACAGCGAAGATGAGAGCGACATAGAATTCATCGAAGCTCCGCCGCCCCTACGACAAAAGACCTTATCGCCGGTGAATCTGACGGATGAGTCGCCCGGAATCCTACAAAACCCACCATTGCCCACCTCTATGTTGACAGAAGCCAATCCTCCGGTGGACGACGAAGATCAGGCTGCGAACACCCGACGCCTAGGCGACGCCCAGGCGAATGAGAATATTGCAAGTTCGGAAGCTGCACTAACTCCTTCACCAGAGCCTCAATTTGAGGAAGTCGAGATAGTGCAACCGCCAAATGAATCTGGTGATGGGGGGGCCGAAGAACCCCTAGTGCCCGATTTTGAAGACGTACCTGAAGCTACACCGCAGGCTATCAAGCAGTCTGCGTTTGAGCCCGTCCCCGAAGGCCCTGAGGATGATATTTTCGGAAATGAGGGCTTGGATGACGACTTCAGTGATTCGGATGAGGAAGAGTTGCTTGCTCAGATGACGGAAGAGGCCGAAGAGCATGCACGTTTCGCCAGTCAACTGAATAACAAGCCCGAGAAAGAAAATCAGGAGGACTACGAACGGGAGCTGAAAGCACTCCGCTCGCAGCAGAAGAAGGATCGGAGAGACGCTGATGAAGTCACACAAATTATGATTACCGAATGCCAGGCTCTATTGCGGTTTTTTGGTATCCCGTACATCACAGCGCCCATGGAAGCCGAGGCACAATGTGCCGAACTCGTGAACCTCGGCCTGGTGGACGGAATAGTCACAGACGATTCCGATATATTCCTCTTTGGTGGCACACGAGTATACAAAAACATGTTTAACGGCAACAAATTCGTCGAATGTTATCTGGGAAGTGACCTCGAGAAGGAATTATCTCTTTCTCGGGAGCAGCTTATCTCTATCGCCCAACTACTAGGTTCTGATTACACAGAAGGGCTACCTGGAGTTGGACCTGTAACGGCAGTAGAGATTTTATCAGAGTTTCCTGGTAGAGACGGGCTCTCAGAGTTCCGCGATTGGTGGCAAGACGTCCAAGTTCATAACCGACCTAAGGAAGCCGACCAATCGTCAACATTTCGGAAGAAATTTCGCAAGTCTCAAAGCACAAAACTCTTTTTGCCGCCTGGGTTCCCGAATCCGGCCGTATCCGAAGCATATCTGCACCCAGATGTAGACAACAACCCGGAACAATTCCAGTGGGGTGTGCCTGACATTGAAGGCCTGCGGCAGTTTCTAATGACCACTATTGGCTGGAGTCAGGAGCGCACCGACGAAGTACTCGTCCCCGTGGTTCGGGACATGAATAGACGCGAGGCAGAGGGCACCCAGAGCAATATCACGAGGTACTTCGAAGGCGGCTTGGGCATAGGGGTAAAGGAGGCTTTTGCCCCGAGACAGAGAGTCCAGGCAAGTAAGCGTATGGTTGAAGCCGTGAACAGGCTTCGGGCGAATGCAGCGATCGATAACTCGTCTTCTGAAGTTGCCGTGGAGGATGAGAGGCTCGCATCATCCTTTAGCAGACGGAAGCGCAAGGCGAACAATACCCCGGCGCTGGATGACGCGGAGGAAGACGTGGTGGACGATGCATCAGAGGGTAGCGGGCAGGATCACGGAAGTGTTCGGGAGGTCGGCGTGCGGAAAGGCAAAGGACGTGGCGGGGGTAAAAGAGCTAAGGCGTCTAAGTAGGTATGAACTAAGGTCAATACTACACCTGTATTGAAGTTTTTGTTCTTTTTAGGAACTAGATACCCAACCAGCCATGCCCTTAGGTCTCTCCGATCTTCGTGTGTTGTAACCGTTATAATTTTCAAGTTTCTATGCCGAGCAAGTCTCTTTAATAAGGCTTAAAATGTGCTGTTAATGTGTGAGACGAAATCTGACTAGGAGAGACTGAAACAGTCGAATTTTTTCGGGTTTTAAAATGTATAGGGTTGGTTTTAATCTCTTATTTTTAGAATTTATTCACTTAACTCTATATATTAAAACTTGTCTCTTGTGAACTATATCTAGAAACGACCGTAAGCACAATATAATAAAAACCTCTAAGCAGTCTTGGAAGTATAGCTCAATGATAGAGGCTATATTAACCCTCATTGTCGCGGTTCTTACATAAATCTTCTGAGTATGCACCCGTGGACGGCAGGTACCTAGGTACTTTACTTACATCCCCTCTAGAACGTCATATTTGAAGAGTCCACGCCGAGATCGGATAAATCCCTTAAACAGCCCTGTCTAAGATAAACTTTCATTCTCGATCGATTTAAACTATTAATATCTGGTATTACACCTTGGAATGAGGTTATTCCGGCCCGATATAAGCATATTTAAAACTAACCTTTAAAATCACTATTAACGACTTTGTTACTTTATTAATTTTATTATTAATAAAATAAAAGGTATTAATTTAAGTTTTAATATAAATTTCTTTTTATTAAATTTAAAAGTTTAAAATTAATTTATATAATATTATATTAATTATAATTAATTAATAATTAATAATTAATAATTAATAATTAATAATTAATAATTAATAATTAATAATTTTTTTATTTATTAATTTAAAATAAAATAAGAAAGATTTCTTTAAAATATAAATAATAACTGTTTTATTACTTTATTAAAATAAATATATATTTAGGTATATATATAAAAACCTTATATAATTACAAGATATGTCTCATTACTTCTATGGTTTATATTTCTAGGTATGGATTCTCGTAGTTTCTACGAGCTAAAGGTTGGTCAGGCTTATACTTTTGATATGATCACAGTAATTCGCCCGAGAATAGAGAAATCTGAGTGCTTAATACTTATACCTGCTAGATACGCTTCACACTGTCACTCATTTCTCTTACGGATAAAGTCTACCACAAATCTGAATGAAGCATGTATACACAGGTGAAGCCGCGAGGAAATGAGATATACACATCGCATGCTAACCGGTGTTTCAAAGTTACCGTTGCTGCACGTTGCCTGGCTCAACACCTGTATCTGGACCGAATATGCACTTTCAAGCATACGCAATGCACATGCACGACAGTTAACGAACAATGGAAAGTTCAGGGACCTAACCTTGGGGGTGGTAATGAGTATATTGTTGCAGCCACAGGCACAACGCAGACGAACTAGAGATACAATGACAGACAAGGAGGTGGGTTTGTGGCGTGCTTGACTACCACTTTGCGATTGTCGATCAATGAGCATGCCGGATGCAACGCTCTCTGCAAGCAACTGTATGTACTTACTCCGAGCCGATTCCCGAATAAGTCCAGACCCACCCTTTTGATACCGACCGGACGAAGGTGGATAACAAAACATATCGTGTACGGTAACATATATATGTATTTCCTATGACAACACGGAGGAACTTATGGTCCGCTAGCTGCTCTACGAGGTGATGCTGTGACACTATCTTGCTTCCTACTGCTTATAGGACATAGCATAATTCAAACCTGGGTGTGTAGTCGCGATCTGAAATCGTCTCTCTATACTGTCCATTATGATGTTTAGTCCTGACGATCCCAAAAATTACTAATTATCTCCCCCCCTTTTGCTTCTGCTAGACATAATCTCTATGTCACACCTCACAGCAACCAATACTATATAACTGATACAACGAGAAAGAACACGAGAGATAGGGGAGCAAGAACTACGTATGTTGATCATTCCCTAGCATTCTCTAGTGTGAAGCCTCCACCCCCCCTTTTTCTCTTTGGAGTTCGTTTTGAGGCTCGATGAGAGCTGATCCCTGGAGATACTGCCGATGGTGTTGTTAATACACTAATATCTGTCGAAGCTGGATTACTACATTCGCGGTTTTGATGTGGCGAAGTGGATCAAGGTAAGGTATGCCTTAAGAATGGTAACGGGGTTTGCCATGCTTAAGCGTAATGAGTGACAGATGGTGTCAAGATAGAGGGCTATTCTGTGACCTCTAAGCTTGTATAGTGGGCACTCGTAAAAGAAAGGGTGGGAGAAAAAGGTTGCCACGAGACATAGTTGATGATGAATTAAGATTGACCTTCTATTGTTGCACAAGAAAAGATAAGCTATAGTCTCTCGCCGAGGCTAGACGGCATGAATTAGTCACAGTATACTGAGTACTTGGTTTAAACTTGAGATACATGCACCGGCTGCCTAGCATTTAATCCTGGCAGTTCTAGCATGGTCTAGCATGCTCTGGTAGCGGGAAACAAGTAACTCTCCGGCGTGAGTGAAGAACATCGTGGGGTAGTATCTGTGAGTAAGGCCCCGAAAATATGTTCAAGAGAGTTCTTCATTCGTACTCTAGCGCGGAATATGCAGTATAAGGCGGAAGAGCGGCGTGCCTCGATCAGGGATCCCCCACGCCTTCGTGCTGACTTCCCTGGCGGTTCCATCAACAGTGCCTTGCTTAGATATGATTATTTTGGCATCTAAATGTCAGGGCCACGTCGGTTGTCCGAGATCTCGCGAGCCCCTTATATGACATATCCTGGCTTACGGCATACCCTCTGCCGTGATCGTTCTATGCAGGTATTTTCTCGGAAAAAGCATGGGTGATACAGCGCCGATGAAGGTCGCACAGATTGTAAACTACCCCTAGTTTAACTTTGTTGATAGCACATGCATCAAACGGGCCAGGCCTCCTATACGAAGTTATTACTTAGTATAGGCCTTCCGAGCGCTTGAGCTGGTGGACCCCCTAAGATACGGTAATATACATAGTTCGGGGGAGATAGAATATAAGTTTATAAGATTGGTATATACTATTCGCTGTCCGAATCACATGTTTGTTCTGGAATAACCACTATAGGAGTCTAGGTTGTTGGTTTGGGTCGTGGCCAACTAGCGCTCCCACGCTCTACTGTCGTCAACCCCCATTTAAATGATAGCTTGCCCCCCCTGGTTGCCCGCTGCAATACGCCGATGCTGCAGGGTTTCAAGGATGCACCCACAGTTGTTGCCGTTACCTTCTTGTTACAGACCACCTCGCAGTCTGTATCCGGCTCTTGACAATGTCACAGCATTGCATTTGCACTAACACTTGGTTTTTGATCTTATCACTCAACCCACTTGTTCCGCGGATTAAGACTCTTCTTCTGTCCAGCTCTCCGTCCCGCCCCACACCCCTATTGCAGATGGGAGGCTTCCTCTGCACTGGGTGTTCATCTGTGTACCTGAGAGAATTTCTAGAATCACTTGGGAAATTCACTTGAGTAGCGGCAGGCTCTTGAGTCTCCTGCTACCAACCGCCGGCTGGCCAGCCTATAAGCTGCTCGGTGCCGACGCGCTACCCGTGCCGAGCACGTTGACAAAAGAACCCTCTTGAATGACATGCGGTGCGGCGTCATCCCTCTTGGCTATTGAACAAGATATCGCTATCCATTCCGGAATTGGGAAGTGGCATTTTCAAACGACAAGACAACGCGCATTGATTTGAGTGGGAGGAATGCCCGAGAGCAATTAATGTTACGGCACCACAAGAACAGCCGCACAGCGATTCTTCACTGTCATTGAGCTGGCCTGCAAATGAGTTTCTGGTATATTCAAGGACCAGGGCCGGCTTGCCATGATGGAATCGACTCTGCTCACCCGGAGGCATCTTCCCGACCGCCGACTTCATCTATGTTACGGACGATCTACACGCGGCGGCTACATCGCCATCCCTCATAATATAACTCTGATACATACTCCGACGAGACTTACGTAGTACTGCTGTAGGTTAAATGGCTCTCGACGAGCGGTTCGACATACCGGTAATACTCAACCATCTGTTAAGTAGTTGCGTTGGGTCGTACGCGTCGAGCGAAATAGTTACGAGGAAACGCGCAAACCGTCCTATGTGATGATGCATCCCCGAAAATGTTGCTTGTCAACCTTGCTTACTTGAAGTCTAATGACGAGCAGCATGTCTGTTATGGCGTTAGTTAAACTAGCTTGAGGAAACGTGTTTGGGAGGAAGCCCCTCTTGTACGAGACAGGGAACCTTGTCCGTGCAGATCTTATTACACATAGAAGCTTTCACGAAGCATTCTTGCTGAGGTGGAAGTATGGAAGTACTATGCAGCGACTGTGGCCAACCAACGTACATTATTCCTCACTATGTATCTATGCCCCCCCCAGGTAAAATCTAGCTTGGTCTAATATCTACGCGACTGTTACCCATTAACTAGATTTGTGTCGAATTGAAGCTGGAACTGTGTGCTAGGATCAACTCACTATTTTCGGCCCCGCCCGAGCTGATCGTCCTGTTAGTGTTGCCCGAATCTCATAGCCAAGCATATAGATGTGCCGGATCGCTCTACCTAGAACCTCGCGACACGCTAAGTAGGTGCTTCGTCGTGACAGCAATGAGGATTCCCGATATCTACACGCTAGAGGCAAGAATCGCCTGATACCAACCAGGGTCAACGGCCTGCTCGACAACTTTATAATGTCTTTACCTAACAAGTCACTATATTGTCGGCTCTAGCAGTTCAAGAATTGTATGTAATGGAGTGAAGCATAGAGGAAGCGCCGTCCGTCTAGCTGCTTGAGGCGTGAAGCCTGAGCCCTCGGCCTCGATCAAAGCGGGAGGCATGGCACCGCAATAGTTGGGCAGTTAAGAATGGAATCATCCAGATTCCGGATCGCTGATAGGGATCCTGAAGATTTTAACCACTATGTCTCTAGCACACCTCGATGGAGCGAATCCCAGCCTCTTAAGGACTAGCATCCTGGTATGTACGTAGTCTAAGTCTATTCCCACTCCATTTAATCAAGTAGGGGTCCTGACGCGCTCCCCCTCCCAAGCAATCCGCTCCCACCCCCCTTACTCAAATAGGCAGGCA
The DNA here is from genome assembly GCA_022695795.1 of Biscogniauxia marginata. Classification (NCBI taxonomy): domain Eukaryota; kingdom Fungi; phylum Ascomycota; class Sordariomycetes; order Xylariales; family Xylariaceae; genus Biscogniauxia; species Biscogniauxia marginata. The sequence goes on along the minus strand of MU404104.1, from coordinate 84,198 downwards.
TGATCTTCAAGCGGCATATGACGTGCAGACATATCTGTCTCACTCGATTTGATTTTGTTTTCCTTTTGCCTTAACCTCAGACACTTGACAAGAAATACTAAACAGGCTATCAACCAAGAGATCTGCTATCAAGATGTCTTGTGTGTCAATCAGGAACGGTCACACGGAGTGACTAGACAAGGCAGGTAACCCCCTACCGGCATGATATGATGCTGGTATAATGTCGTAACTGAAGCAACTGAAGCTTTAAGCTCATTGCCCACGCTCCCACGCTGAGCATCGGAGGGTCCTGCGGCGACCATGCCGTAGCCTCCTCCCACCACCAAAGACCTCGATTTGTAAACTACAAGCTAGTGGAGCTTAAGGCTATATCATCTGTGGGGGTCCCGATCCGTATTGCTCGCAACCTCATAGGAAACACGACCCTGGGAAACGTGCCAAGACGTTTCCGCAACGGGGTTCTAGTGGCGTTATGTAGGATCGACGCCAAGAAAGGTAATATAGACTGTGACCCTCGTAAAGGACGGCGAAACACGTAACCTAAACCTCACTCAACACATACTTACTTGGGTCTGCTAGGATGGGCGCCTCCTCCCACGTCTACCTCACCAGCAGGGGCGGAGCAAGCCACAATGTCTGATAATGTATAGTACATTTTGGACCCTTGCTCATGATTTACTGCGCAGAGAGCCCGTACTAGTACATCGATCCTAGTTGCAGAGACAGCAGATGCCTTTTCTCACTGCATGGCCGGCGCAGCGACGGTCTTGGCTATCCATATCACTTGGTTTCCCGTCTACCTTCGCTGTCCGTCGTGTCAAGACCCCCCTAATAATAAGCCCAAATCATGAGAGATCACCGTATTATAATTTACAGGGGCGAAAAAGCTGAGCACGAGTACGTATACACGCAGACCGAACTCCTGTCATCTCAGCAATCGTCTCTCCGGCCGATGAGCCGAGCAGCCACCAGGATTTTCGGAAATTTCGTCATGTGCTTAGGGGCCTTCGATGATAAGCATATACTTTAGGAGGTGTGCTGCTCTCCTCGTTACCAGGTTTTAGATTCGCAGCGATACCTGTGGTCACATCCACAGAGGCTAACATCTGCACACGAGCGAGAATAGAAAGCGAGCCGAAGTATTACTGTCTGCCCCAGCAGGACCCATACTGTGGTCAATCATACCTTATGTCACTCCGGCGAAGGGACCATGATGATCCAAGATTATACCTTTCTCAACCAATTCCCATATCTATTCCTATAACCCTGGGGTCTATATACCTTTTCTGTCAGAACTTTCAACCCTTTCAACCTTCACCCTCACTCACAATCAGAACACCTGGGCCTCACCATGTCGGGAACAACTTCACCTCGTAGCGGGCGTCCGCTGACCACCTCTTACGTGGACCTTATGAAGCCTGATGAGGATTGGAGAAACCTTCCTGATGCGGCAGAACGAAGAAAAATACAGAACCGCCTTGCCCAGAGAGCGTATCGTGAGTCTCTCCGTAGCCACATGCAATGTTTTGTTCCTAGCTAAATAATCATTTAGGACGTAATATGCGTGACCGAACCAAGGAAGTTGAAAGATTGAAGAAGCAACTCCAGCAGCTTCAAGAGTCCATGAGCTCGGATCCCTCAACTACACCTCCGCCTGAACATGAACTACCATCTGGTGGGAGGAGTCCTTCTAGTTTGGAAGAGGTGCAGGCCCATAACGTTGAGCCGACCTCATCGGCGGCTGCATCATCCCGGAGGCTGAGCGATTACCTGCAGACTTGGTCCCACTCTTCTGGACCGGAACATTTGAACGGTCTCGGGTTGACAGCAGACAGAGAAGCCTCTGTTAACTTCGATGCATCTGCGTTCTTTCCACAGCTACAGTCTTCTAATGAGATGGTACCGGAGCTATCACCAGCATCCACACCGAACCGTCGAACCCGCGCCTTGACAACCAACATTACTTCAGGATCTGTACAGCAACCGTCTCATCTTCGAAGCAATAGCATCCCGCCTATCTTCACATCGAACTGCCCCAGCCCTATGCCCTGGCCGCCTGTGGCTACAACAGACAATCATGATGCGTTACACGTCTCCACAAGGTCAGTAATGTCGAGGCAATTGCCGACCACCAATTAGTTTCCTGGGCTCCGCAACTAACAGTCTTATCAAGTAGTCTTAATGTCTATAACAACCCAGAGGGGTTGTCTATATATCACCCGGAGACATCGTACTCACTAGACGACGGTGTGACGGCACCAACGACGACGTACACGACGTCGCCAGAGTCCGACCTGCACAGCCCTGCTAGGTGGTCTCATTTGGATAGGAAGTCGAATCCCAGATCGGCCAATTCTTCTCTAACCTCGAATTTCCTTTCCAATGTCAACGCGGGGGACATGGCAGAAATGCGGAATTCGCTCCCCGAGACCACTGCGCCGCTACTGCACTTCGCAGTCGCCAGTGGACATATCGACACTCTGCGACTTCTGCTCCAGCGCTGCGATGTCAATATCAACGGAAGGGATAACACAGGATATACTGCTCTGCAACGTGCCGTCATGAACGGCCGCACAGACATGGCTGCTATGCTTTTGGAACGCGGCGCGGCAGTGGATGCGGACGACAGTTGGACGGCAGAGGCTATCGACCATGCTAAAATCGAAACCCACTGAGTATGGGGGGTCGCGAATTGTTTTGGTTTTATGCGCGCGAAGATTTGAGCAAATGATTCTGGACTATACTGGCCATGCCTAAATGTCTGCGTGCGATATGTACGAAATTTACGCCCTTGGTATCACGCTATATACATAGCACGTAACATACAAGGGCTTTCTCTGGTCGGATGGCGCTTCCGGTGGTGGGCTTCATACCCAACGAAACATAAAAGGGCGGCGTAGGGGGTATTGTCCTTTTTCTTGTACATTTATATCTTGTAAGTAGCTCTACAAGCAGATCTCTGTCGGCTGAACTCATTGGATGAGGCCACTCCCCGTGGATTATAGATACGCGCATACATGTATGAGAAAGCAAATAGATAATAAGTATGACGACTTCATCCTTCTTGATATTCCTCGAAATAAATGTTCCCACAGTAGAAGAAAACGACGGTTTAATCTTGATGCGGCGCATGAACTCCCTGCCCTCGCTCAACAAAATATTATACATGGTGTATCTAGACACGAACGCTGGCGGGCAGAGTACAATATCTAATCTATATCCAACCCCGTCCTCAAAGCGGCGTACCTATTGTAAGTTTTGAAGCGCCTTGGCTACCAAGCTGCTACTTTAACCGTGGAAGATCCTAAAGATAGTGAAGGGTGATTCGTAAGGAACGCGTCATTTTCGACACTGGAGCATGATGGTGAACTGCCAATTGCGACAAAGGGCGCTTGGGGCGTCGTACTGGACATAGCTATGTCAAATTAGCACGTCCTGATTGGTTCATATTGTGGGAGGGCTTTGAGCTTTGAGGCGGATTGTTTTCTATAGCAGCTTCATATACATACGTACGTTGAAAATATTTTTAGATCCAATGGCCGGGGAATATATGGAACCACAGCGCGTGGCCATAACGCCAGCTGAGCGGAATTGGCAGTCGTGCGTGAAGATCATGGATCTGAAGGATGCCCTGACATATATCCTGACGAGTTGAGACTAAAATGTTGAGACAGCATCAAGTAGTAGTACAAATGCGCTGCAGAGAGCTGATCACCACATGTATCTTCTGCAAGGTATTCCACGCAGGCCACGTTTCACCAAGGATAAGAGTCCTGCGCCATGGGATTCAGCATGTAAGATTGGCCGGCGTGTTGGCCCCCCGTGGGACATCGGTGCACACTAACTGGAGGCCGAGGTGCGAACATCTCGGTGAATCCTATCGCTTGGTCATCGGGACCGAGGATTCCTATCCGCTGGACATTTGTCAGGGCTGAAATTGGTCAGCCCTATTCTGTCTCCGACTTCAAAACCACATGGCAAATGCTCGCTATTCCATAGTATAACTATAATTATCTGCGTAGATGCTCAAATAGTATCAAAAATGAACACTCTCAAACAAATATACATAGTGTTAGTATATATTCAGACCAGTGACACGCAATGTATGGTATGGCCTTGAATCATATCGTTACGTTTTCATTCTGCATTTCATAAATCTGCGAGTTCCTGCGCCAAATTTTCAGCTGGGAACCCAGGAGGAATTGTGCACCGGAGAAGAATTTGAGCTCGTTCTTGCCTGTAGCTTATAGTTTGTCAGGTCTGCCTAGGGAGTCGCCTTTTATTACTTGCTTTAATGGATCTAGGAATGTATGCATCGCAATGTTTCTTAATTACATGTAGTAGTAGTCGCTACTTAAATCTCCAAGGAAGCCTAAATGATGGGTTTAGTTTCCCATCTTTTTCTGAAGGTAGCCTCGTTGAAAGCGACGAGATACATGCTTTGGTCTTCGGCCCCCTTACTTTGCCGCATCACGGGAAGTTGATAAGTCGTTATATACTTAGAAGCTATAGTATAAATAGGTGCATATATGGTATCTTGTACTGTGTTTCGGTGAATTGCCTAGACATCCCATTAAGGCCAACATTTATTAGTAACTTACCCTAGTCACGATGTTCCTTAGACGCGGAAGTGCTAGATAAACCGTCAAGTTATGAGGATACCATATCAAAACTCACCATATGCGATGATATTAGAGATTACTAAGAAGGGTTGCTGTTGGAAACGAGGGAATGAGGCATGTTAAGGGAAGAAGAGTGATGCATAAGCTCAGAATACCAAAGAAAGGTATTGCCTAAATCGCAACTATGTCCATACGAAGCCTTGGACAAGGTATATGTTGACGACATTAGTTTTAACTTCAAACATAAACTAAACTGACACCGTTAATAGCGCTATTGGTGCCGCTAGAGTGGCCAGTAAGACAGGGGAGAAGATGATTTAATATATTGTGTATTTACTGATAAGAAAATATACCTAAGTTTAAGAGAAGAAAGACGATGAAAACAAAGAGAGAGAGAGAGAGAGAGAGAGAGATGGTTAGAGCGAGTTTTGCAGCAATTGGTCTCAAATATAGCCACGCTACTAAGTTAAGAGTGTTGTCGTCGTCAGTGCCCTGATAATCTGAGAGGCGGTGGTCGTCGATAACCAGATCGACCCGTCACAGAAGGGACTGGTTCTGTCAAAAGGGTAGTTCATTCCTGTGTCCTTAAGTCATCATGGTAAATAAGTTATAATCAAAACTGAAAGGTATGCTTGATTACATTAGGCGGCACCAGGAGAAATATGTTCTCTACGAATTTCACTTATCATTAGATTAGGTCGCCTGGATATCATATACAGTTGGCGCTTTGTTAGAACTACTACTTTTTAAAACCACTAATATTATCTCCTTAGATCGTAGACGTAGACTGGTCGGTGTATATTGCTAACTAGGTAGGTAACTTAGATCATTCGTGGGGATAGGACCATTTTCTCCGAAACAAATGATACCGAGTAAATAATTTGCATTAACCCCTTCGATTGAAGACTCTGGGCTATAAAATCCTGATATAGTTCAATAAAGTGGTAAGGATACTAGTCACTTGATGAGAGTGAGCCGCGGCCTAGGTCGAACCTGGCGATTCGCCGTACACCTCCTGAATAGGTATAATGCCGCGAGCAATGGCCGAATAACTTACTGAAAGTTACCATATTAAGTCCCGTTGCAGTTCCCACTGGAGCGTAAATAACCCGACGGAACCGTGAAGTTGAGATGGATTACTGAGCAGCAACGACTTGACCTTTTCGGAGGTGGCGATCAAGACACGACAACCGCCATAATTAGTAGTAATTCATAGAAAATCCGCTTCAAAGCCGTGCAAAAATAGGTTTTATCAATAGAAAAGCGGTGAACGTTCATATGGGCGTTATCTGTCTACCTTTTTTTTTGTATGTTCGATTTCGCGAAGAGTAGAATAGCTACTAAGGCGTCTAGACTTCAGTTTCACTTCAAGAGTCCCTTCCAAGCTCGCCCATAATGACGACTAAATGACAGGAGGGCACCTACGGCGCTGGTTCTTATACTGATACGGGATTCACTTCCGTACCGGGAGAATCCGGCCGGATCCTCAAATATATGACTGGCAGGACGACAAACTTCGCGAATGACCCAGAGCTCCTCGAAGTGAACCTTGTAGGGATCCACCTGGCCGCCATCCCGGAGAACACTAGGTCCGTCGCCGTGACGGCAACCTTACATGACATGGAAGGCATTATTGGGCACGAGATCTTGACGCTCCGGGTTGTTTCGACGGATGAGGAAGCAACTGTTAACACAAATCAGGTAGCCCTATATTTAAACCAAGTCGGGCCCTTCGGTATCGGCGAACGTCAACGGACCCTGGATTCTCCAAAATCCCGGCCTAGGTATGAGTATGGGCATGTACCAACCTGGAGAGCTCGCATCAATGGATGAGCCCGCTGGGGCTATGTGCCAGGCGAAGGAGGGTAGGGCGGGGGAAATATATCGCGAAATAGGAGTAGAAGAATTGATGCACTTGTACTTGTGAACTTTACTCGTACGGACTATTGAAGCCATCTCTTGTTAATAGGTAGACCACCTTGAAGAAGTTAGTGAGGGTCTATTGAAGGAAGCTTCGGCATGGCTCTTGAGGTTAGTGTGCTCAATTATTAACCTAGCGTATTGAAGTCTTCTTATAGTTCCACTGAACATGGATGTCAACAAGTACGGAACTACTGTGTTCACTCCGTTTCGCCTTCAACATCATTGATTCGTCGCGTTCTTGACTTGGGTGCCATGGAAGGCATCAGAGCTCTTATTAATACATAGGTACGAAATTCAAGTTTAGGGAGAGTATTGAGTACTGCCAGGGATCTCTAGAATTATGTAGAATTTTCACTTTTGTCTTTTTGTGAACCTACGCCCGTATCGTTAAGTCACCCGTCCCACAATCCATCATCTCTACCCCCATCACCCCTGGACGACTATTCATCGCCCCGGAACTAGCAGGGGTGTTGATTGCGGGGTAACTTCACGATTCAGATCATCGTGAAGATGACATCTCCATCTTCTTGTAGCCAGTTCCACGACATGGGGAATACGTGGGGATCATGACTAGGATTGCAAGTTAACATGTTTATTTATCAGCTTGAGCCCTGCGCGAACGGTTAGGCTCCCGAACTTTGAGGTTTCTTTGTTTCCCCGTCCTAAGTTCCCCTCTTCCCCCCTACTGTACCTAGCGGTACCCTTATTGCCTAGGTTAAGATGAAGATTCGATTCTCCAATCTCATTACCTCGCTAGCATCCTGTTTACTCGGGATAGCTACAGTGACTGCCCAAGTCTTCGACCCTAACAAGGGCAGCTCACAGGGTTGGGATCCGTCGGTCGTAGGCACAAATAAGACTACAAATGCTACATTCTCAAATCCCGTTATGACCCTGAATGTCGGCGATCCTTTCATGACCAGGTATACAGCCGATGGTGTTGACTGGTATCTGTTCACTTACACCACCAACTCTAACGTTACATTGAGACGCTCAAGGTACCTCACCGACAACTGGGATAATGTGGAAAGTCGGGTCGTCTTCAATCCGGATCAGAACAGTGGTGAGCCCTGGTCTACTAGCTTGTGGGCTCCCGAGATCCATAACATCTCTGGGTCCTGGTATATCATCTTTACGGCTACATCAGATGGAGACAACCCCCCACCATTGCTGGATGCGATGTGTCCGATAAACTGCCCTGTAAGTCCTCCGGCGTTGCCGTAAGTTACTGCGTCGCAGGGGAACATTCACAGTCGTCGGAAAGAAAAAAAAAAAAGGAATGAATTTATCCAAGACAGGACTAACTTAAGAGGTGTAGGCTATCAACCATCGCATGTTTGTTTTGGTTCCAGACGGCCCCGACCCGTGGACTGCAAACTGGTCGATCAAATCGATGTTAGATACCTATGATCAATTCGCCATCGACGGAACGTATTTTCATTTCAATGGCAAATTGTACCACATATATTCGTGTTGGGAGCAGAAGTATTCATCATGGCCTGCAAACCTATGCATTACCACAATGTCAGATCCTTGGACTGTGAGCTCAACTCTTCTTGAACGTCGGATCATTAGCGTCCCGAACGAGCCATGGGAACAAGTACCGGTAGGCCTCATCTCCAGGAGACCTTAGGTCACCGTACATGATCATGCTAATCGCAGTGTTCTCAGTACGGACGTCCAGTGAGACTTGCAACGAATGAAGGTCCACAGCAACTTATAAACCCTACGACAGGTCAGAACTTTGTAATTTACTCGGCAGCCCGCGTAAATACCCCTTTTTATTGCTTAGGCATGCTCGAACTGGTCGGAAACGACCCGATGGAATATAGTTCGTGGAAGAAGCATACAGCTGGCTGCATCTTTCATCAGAATACAGTAAAGGGCATTTATGGAACCGGTAAGCACCTTCTTGGGCCATTATTCATTGATTTTCTTGTTCACACTTAGGAGTCGTAACTCCTAGTTTCATATTGTCTGTTAGTCGGCGATCCAAAACGTTTTCCAAAATAAAATAAAATAGGGGGATTCTGTAACACCTAGGACTGTCTAGCTGTGCTGTTTACTTACTAAGCTTTTTTATGTAGGTCATGCGAGCTTCATCACCTCTCCCGATGGATCAGAAGATTATATAGTATATCATGCTCAGACAACACCGAATCCTACGGCGGATATATATCGAACGGCTAGAATACAGAAATTTACATGGAACGATGACGGGACGCCGAAGTTTCCCTTGGCAGAAAATGGACCATTTCCAGTTCCAGCGGGCCAACAGGCACTCATACAAGGTTCATAACACTGCGTCAGCGCAGGACAGATGTATTTGTTGTGTTATGAACATTAAGTAGCTGCCATGGTTCTAATCAGAGCACGCATTCATCTCCGACAAGCAACTAAATAGAATTCCACATAGGATTATCATCCCGAAGACCTGTAAGAAAAGGTTAAATATGACTTCTAGATATCAAAGCGACAATTTGGTTGGAGTGTGGTATTATCCCACATTATTCTACCATGTTAGAGGTTGACCTTGATCGACTTAAGCATGCCCATTAATTATAACGGCCGGCCTATTAGCTAAGGAACTCCTCATACATTTAAGGTTATTCACATTAGACTAACGAGTTATCTATCTATAAATTTATAGATGAACTTGTAAAGTCCTTCTGTTAAATCTTGACCATGTATTGGGGCTAGAAGCTGATCGCGTAGGAATTCTAGCCGTGAAAAGTCCAACGATCTACACCTATAAGCGAATATCAAGACCAATCATTTTCATCATCAATAATGGCGTACTTCATTGGTGGCCATGGACCGGAGTAAGACGATGAAGGTAGGTACATACCCCTAGTTATGCATCAGAGAGGGGGGGAAGAGAACTACATCTAAGGCAAAGCTGCATTGTCGGCGTTAGGTTAGCACTTTTGCGATTCCTTTGTTACTCTGGCTAAAATTCTGCCCTGCAGTCCTTAACTCCGATAAACTATCATCAATTCTACTTAGCTATCTAAGTAGCATACTATGCAAGTTAACTAAACACTGCCCGACATGAGGACCGGAGTCCGCGGATAAATAAAATAATTACGAAGCATCTGCAAGCTCAAAGATGAGATATCAAGTGGTCAGCAAGTGCTATATATTTAAATAAATAAAAGTTTCCATCTAAACAATAGATGGTTTATTTGGACTAAGCCAACTACCACTGACGATTATTATTCATAACCGAAAGTGAGGACTGGAGCTTCGACCCTCAACGAACATTTCTCGCTCCCAATTACCTTCCCTCACATACGCACCCCAGTAATACACAATAACTTCATCATCCACAACAACAAAAAAAATGACGTTCATAGTCGTAGTGAGCTACCCCCACAAGCCGGAAGCCAGATTCGATATCGACCACTACGTCAACGTGCACATGCCACACGTCTCCAAGATATGGGGGCCCGTCGGCCTGCGCAGCTGGGCTGTCACCCAGCCCATAGACCCCGAGTATGTCATCCAGGCCGTGGTCACATGGGAGAGCATGGAGGCCTGGAAGACGGCCAGCCAAGGACCCGAGGCAAAGGGCATCTTCGACGACGTCCCGAAGTTTACAAACCTCGATCCGCTGATAGTGAAGGGTGGGGTTCTTAGTAGTTGGAAGGCCTAGGTGTGTCACAGACAGATTAGGGAAGGAGTAGGGGATCAAGACCATGTCTGGACCTGGGCTATGATGCGATCACATAGAAATCGCCGTTTTATAATCAGAATCTGCTTTTTGGTTCATATTGGAAATTCCCTGGCATGAGATTTTCTTCCAGTTACTCATCCTGAGGTGTGTGCGCTATTTGTTTGTTTGGGATATGTACGAATTCTCCTTGCTGGAAGCGTGACCCTTTCGTATTACTAAAGTTGCGAATGGCCTACAACGAGGTGTATCTATACAACGAAGCGCATTTAGTGAAAGGTTCTCCTGGTTATGTGTAAGATATTAAATAGCAGAAAAGAATTTATTTATTGTTTAAAGGGATTTATTATTATAATACATGTAACTTACGTTGAGATGAGACGAAGATGTGAGGATATAATCAAATGTATTGATTCAAGGTAAGCCCATCCTATATATATATGTAGATACAGGTAACCAGGGGTCGTATAGTCCCATAACTCAATAACTAAACCCCCCTTTTTTGCCCTTCCCATATCGAGTTTAAACCCGTCATGTATGCTAATGTGCTACATACTTTGTCTCCTGATTATATCAACATTTAACGTGAAAATTTTCTATATCATTCGGTGTTGAATTTATTGCGGAATTTCGTTGCTTGGCCGCAAACAGGTTTATATCGTAATCTGAGATCCAATATTCTCCAGGTTTTAAAAATATGCACGTAAATGTCACAACTGCTAAGAGCTTGCGGGACAACGGATATTCTGGCGGTGGATATTTATTCTCCCAAACGTTTGGGTACTCTTAGAACATTTTCACCGTGGCATACATATCTGTCTTCAATTGACTCGATCCCGGTGACGACCTGCTGTCTCTAGTCCACCGCCTCCGCAGAGCTTCATTTAAACTCGGCTGGGATGATTTTTGCTTTCTTCATTTTATCCCAAGACCACCCCCATGTCTGCAGCGGACCTCGCTCCTCGGTAAATCCGGTGCTATAAATCTTGGTCATATCGGGCTGGCGATCAAAGTCGAACAAGGTCATGAACAAGTATTCAAACCCGGGCGCGGTCCTGGGGCTGTCAGCATGCCCTGTCTGCAACCCGTATTTCTTCTCCATGGCCTCCCAAGTTTTGATATTCTTTTTTATGAACGCACGGATCTCCAGCGGATTGTCTTGTTCTAACTTCACGCCCTTCAACCCGAAGTACGAGCACAACAGTGGCCACTTCACTCTCCAGTTAGATGGCTCCTTCTGGTCCGCGACATTGAATGCCTCCCCTTTACGCTGATTCCAGGGTGGAGTGAAAGTCGCGTGAAGAGTCTGTCTCGCAATCATATCCGACGACGTGTCGATGGAGAGAGCATCCCAGCTTTTGGCCGTGCCCGGAAATGGGCATTCTGCTCCCGGGCCGTAAAGCTCCCGGTACAGGCTGAGAAAAACTCCCATCATCGTAGCAATGCAGAAGAAATTCTGATTAGGCACGAATCCGATGATGAGATCGGGGCGTGGTTCGTTCCAGTTCCACTTCTTATCAGCCGAGTAGTCTTTGAGCCAGTCAAGCTGTCCGTAATAAAACAGATTGTCATCCGGCGCCTTAAGCCGAGGGGTATCCTCGTGTAAGGGAGGAATGAAGGTGTCTCTAGGACGGTTCTCCAAGAGGTGACAGCCGTAGTACTTGCCACCAGTCTGGAGCACTACGAACTCCAGGTTGGGAGAAAGATGGTCCACTGCCGTTATTGCACGGCTAAACATGGCCAGGTTTACTCTCGACTCCTCGTCGGCATCGTTATCCTGCTTGTAGGCTTGAAATTATTGGGTTAACAGCCAGTCACGATGAGAGTAGATTCGAATTGGACCTACCCATGTAGAATACATGAGTGACTTGGTTGACATCTGGAATTTTCTCCTTTATAGCCTTCTCAAGGTCATCCTGGCTGCCGCCGAGGATGTCAATGCCCGAAACGATATTGAGTCGCGGATCGTCTGGCCAATATGAGGATTCTCTAGGAAGAGGTCGGTTGGTAAGGGCGTGCGCTTTTCCCCAAATGCCCTTTTTGGGATAATCGTGCAGAATTTCATTTACAAACGCCCAACCGCTAATGCCGCTGGCCCCAAATACTAGAGCAGTCTTCATGATCGCGACCGTGTATACCAACTAAGGGAGAGAAATCGAAGCCACGAGGGTGTCTTGAAAAAGGTAACCACGACTCCTTTGTCAACCGTGTGGCTTATATGCATTTCATGCCAGAACAGTCGATTGATGCTCATTTCGAGGTACGATAATAGTGAATAAATCCGGCAACTAGATGGCGCCTGGTCAGTTCGAAGCCGTAGGGTCCACCCCCCAACTCCTTCGGCGATAGGCCGTCGGTAAGACCGGAGTATATCGGTAGATAGTGATGTCCGGGGCGCGTATGGAGACCGGCGCTTGTCGAACCGGCTTGCGCTGCAGTAGATAGCGAATTCGGACCTGAGTAGTCCCACATCACGTCCCGGACAAGGCCTACCTAACTAGAGACCGGAGTACGGCGCTGCAGAATTCATGCGCGATCGTGTCATCCAAACCCTGGTGGCCTGAATTACGGCTTACAATATATCTCGCCATGCTACCAGGAGACTAAACTTCGATGCGTCGAGGATCATAGGTAGCAGGGTTTGCCATCATCAAAGTTCTATCAATCCAGCGCTTGTCTACTAGGAGAAATGGTTTACACGTCCTCGCCGACTTGGGCAGCATTGCTAGCTGACCCGAATGGACCAGCAGCGGGTATTAGTGTCACATTCGACAATAGCGTACCCCTACCGTGGCAGAAAAACCGCAAAGAACGCGCCGATGCGGAGGCAGCTTGGTCCACGGCTAACCCACCGTCAAAATTCGGCTATGAACGTGTTGAGGTCAAGGTCAAGATGCGAGATGGTGCAGAGATTCCGGTAATGGTATACCGGCCGGAGAATAGCGCCGGCAAGCGCCTGCCTCTCATGTTTGTCACCCACGGTGGCGGATGGTACCAAGGCTCCTACGTGATAGAGGAGATTTTCCAGATGCGGGCGGTCATGAAGCATTTCCAGTTCGTAATCGTCGCGCCAGAGTTCCGACTATCGCCAGAAAACCCGTATCCTACTGGGCTAAATGACTGCTGGGATACTTTTCTCTGGACCTTGCGCAACGATGAGTCGCTAAGCTACGACAGACGGAACGTCATTATTGCGGCGAGCAGCGGCGGCGGAGCGACGGCGGCCGTTTTGGGTATCCGAACAGGAAACGCCGCCGCGGGCAACGACGTGGACAGCGAGGAATTACGCCAGCACGGATTCGGCACCAAGACCATTATCAAGGGCGTCTTTCTCAACGTGCCCGGCCTATGTCATCCGGACTTCTTCCCGAAAGAGTATCCCGCTACAAGCTACGCGGAAGCTCACTCCGGCACGACCGTGTTCACTGGGGAGGAAATGTACTTGATATGGAAACTGTACGAGGATCCTTCTAATCCCAAGTGCGGCGCGGACCCTGAAATGTCGCCACTCCTAGCGGACCTACGGAACTTCCCCCCCACGCGCATTTACGTTGCTGGTCAAGATCCGTTGCGCGACGAGGCCCTCGCCTTCGCGACGAAGCTGAAGCAGGCGTCACGCGACGTGGACGTGTTCTTCTACCCAGGCGTGCCGCACGTATTTGCCATGTTTGATGGCCTCATGGAGACGGATATATTTTGGAAGGACGTTGGCAAAGGCATTGGAACACTGCTAAAGTGAACGTGGATGAATATAACGACTTACGGTAAATAGAGACATTCAAACCATTACGTTTCTAAAGAATCTATATTGTGAAAATGCCTTCTATTGCTACAGCCTTCTATCTGTCTCTTTCCGTTAAAGTGAAACGACCCGTCCAAGTCCAGTGCTTTGTGCCAGCACTACGAATGACTGGCACGACTACTAGAAACATATGTATTTCAGCAGAATAGTGAGATGGAGGGAAAAGGAGAGGGCTGTCTCGTGGCTTCTATTTATTTAGCCTTACATATGCAATGGACCTATTTACCCTTATTTGATAATTATTCTGCTTCCTGGCAAACCATGGCTCCACATAATGATATAAGACACGTCTTCAAGCTTTCTCTCTCGTCTCTAGATTTCTTCGTATATGGTAAACATTTGTTTGCCCTTTACACTGCAGTGCGCGGCGACTTGATCGCGACGTCGTATGAGGAAATGATCCAGCAGAGGATGGATGCCAGGGACTTTTTTCGTGGACGCGTATGTGACTGCTGCAGAGTCCTATTGTGCAATACACCACGTAATAACTGTATTGTGGGCAACGGAAGAACCTAGCGGCTACACCGTAGGGGATAATAGTAAGGCAGGCTCTCTGATGTGTATGTATATTTGGTATATTTCCCTAAGCATAGGCCCTGCGACACGCGGGGAGCTATTTGCAATCCGCTCCTCATGCCATCTGGCTTAGGAAACGCGGACGGACTTTTTATAGACAGGTGAGGACAAGCGGCCTGATTCTCGGGCGCAAATCCGGATCTCGTGACGATAAAATAGCTGATTCATATAATGATAAAAAGCCGAAGACTGAAGGAACTTGTATACGAGTGGCGCCACCAAATATTGCAAACATGTCGGATAGATCGGCTTCTGACCCAATCCGTGGACGCTGGCAATAATTAATGGTATCAGCATCTTGGCAAAATTTTTTTTTTTTGCACTCTGGGAATCAGTTGGCATAGTTAAATCTATGATGGTGTAGAAGACGAAGTTGGAAGACGAGTCGGTACTGTATATTATCCGGGTTACATACAAGTGCGTCACTAATAAACGAAGTTAGCCGAGTAAAGTCATGTTTTGGCAAAACCCGATACTATTTGTAGTGGGTTAAGAGTCAAATACATCACTTACCTTCTACAAAACTCTCCCTTCGGACTGATGTTATGTGATAATATCTCCTAGTGGTGTCGTCGTTGTACCAAGTGTTAATAGCGCCAGTACCAATATATGCGATCCACCAATGGACATCAATACATCCGCAAACCAGGTCCAGCTTTTTAATATAGCCTCGAATTGTAAAAGCCCCAGGTGTGTAGATGCGAAGGTAGTTTGGGTTAAAAGAAGCCGTCGTGTTGTTATGTAGGGTCAGGAACCACGTAGGCTGGCTAAGGTTCCGGCCGTATTGTTGATTTAGCGATAGGCTTTACACCGAGGCATAGGCGTCGTTGGTTTATTCATTTAGTGGATGCCAGATCCTTGTCTGTGAGCAGTTCATTCATGACCCTTGCCATCGTAATCCGTTGATGTGGGTTAGGCGCTAACATTTGCAAGACGAGGAATTCGATCTTGTCTCGCGTGCTTAACTTAGCCTTTGCTTCACTGACCTCGGTCAGCCACTGCTGCATCTGTGAGACGGCCGAGGAGGCTCTGTTCGCGTGATGTGTCGGTTTCCTGTTCAGATCCGCTATTAACCAATATAGCTGCTTCGGGTGGCCCTGTCGTCCCCGGGCGTCGGGAAAGGCAATCTTCCTTAGTACATATAACATGGTAACACCGAGAGCCCAGACATCCGCAGCCGGTCCGCGGAGCTTCTGTCCGATGAACTCCGGTGGCACGTAGTAAGGAGTTCCACCATTCGTGGTCGGATCGACGGTGCGAGTGGATAAGCCGAAATCGCAAAGGACCGCACCCCTATCTTTAGAGTACAAGATATTGGCAGGCTTTACGTCGTTATGTATCTTCTTCTTCTGGTGGACATAGTGGAGGGCACTTGAGATGTCCTTGAGTATTCGAAGCGCATCCCTGCGGTCGCCAACAAAGAGATCGGTTGAGTTATTCCGCCAGACCCCACGGGCCGCAAGATCTTTGCCATCTATGTGTTCCATGTATAATGACAAGTAACGCGCATCGCCGCCATACAGCTTCACGATTGACTCGTGCTTCATATCTTCCTGGCTTTGATATTCTCGAAGCCAAATATCCGCCTGGCGGATAACATTCTTATGGGCATCCTGAGGCTTGGCATCCGTGTGTGGTCCGTGTGTCTTAAGCACTTTGACGGTGATGACGCCATCTGAAACGTTGGAGTGCTCGGCCGTGAAAACGGAGGAGGCGCCCGTCGTGGCGATCTGATCGCGCTTCGTCAACCGATACTGGTCAAGTTCGCATCCTCCGGGTATAGAGACTGTCTCGTCCTTTTGGATCTCCAAGAGTGCGTGTCCGTTGGGGATGGCAACTTCCTTAGTCTTGGCGGCATTAGGCAGAGGGAAGACAAGTGGCTCATCTCTTGGGCCCAAGAAAATAATGACGCCGTCTTTCTCCCTCTCTTCGGTGGCATCTGTACGAAGCCGTTTCTCGGCGACGGCGTTGTCACCGGCCCCGTCGTCATCGGGTAACGTTCTCTTCCCAGAGAAGTTGCGCACATCTGAGCCCCTAATGCCAGAAGAAAGTTCAGGACTATCGTGGGGTACTTGTAGCAGAGTCGCAGGCCGTTTCTCCAGTATTCTAAAGTCAAGGACAGGAATTCCAATGCTAATTCTCCAGGTGCCAGGCCATAACTCCTTGGTAGCCCCAGGCACGATCTCTTGGCCGAACTGGACGCCAGCGCGGTCTGGGCTAGATGTTCTAGCGAGGACAATGGGTATGTCTGATTTATTCCACAAAATCAAGCTGTCGCTCGACGGATCATAGTACAGCTCGCACCATAGCGGAGGGCGGTTCTCGTCCCCCCCTTGCGGGATACGGATAGAAAAGTTGATGTCCTTGGAGGTCTGAGTTACGGCCAGAACCTTTGACCAAGGCTGATGGGGGTCGGCCACTTCGGCACGCAAGGCCAGCCACTGGCAATTGTCATTCCCGGGGCTTACCGAGCGGCTTCTCGTCAGTGGCCGGACCAAGATGCGGATACCCTGTTTATGGTGATCTTCATCAATGATGAGGCTATCCAAAGGTATATTATCATAGTGTACAGCGTCGACCTCGTCGACCTGTAGGCCCTTGTGCAGTCTTTGCAGCTCCTCGGGGGTGTACGGCTCAGTCCTCTCCTCCGAGGGGAAGACTTCAGTCATGATAAGCCGAAAATTGCGGGGGTGTATAAGAAGTACATAGGGTAGATGACAGTAGGTTTCTTCGACTATATGTACTGTGTATAGTGTGAATTTGGAGGAGTTTGGAGGAGAGCTTGAACGAAGAAAATAGGAAATGGAAATGCAAAGAGGACAAGCGAGTTTTCTGACAGGCCCGCTTCTACACTAACAGATATACTTATATATTAATGGACGCAAAGGTAGAGAGAAGATAAATGAGTAAACAGATAAATCAAGTAAGAAATCTAGTCAGAGATGTCAGATGGACCTGTCCTCGAGACCGTGGCGTTTACGACAAAGCCGGGAGCGACCAGGTACCTGATGTAGTGAATGAAGAAGGCAGTCATCCATAGAAACGGTCAGAAGCGCAGCGTCAAGGGGGGATGGTACGAAAGGTGGTTTATGTGCGGCTGATCCCGCCGTTCTCGAGAACAACTGTGTAGGTAAGCTGCCTGCGAAGTCAGTTCGGACGGTTATAGTAGGCCAGGTTTTAGCGAGGTATGGAGGATATCCAGGCGCGTGGATAGGATAGGAATCAGCACCGCCGAATAAAAGGGTCTGGGTACAATTATAGTACAGTTTTACCTAGGGTAGAGGGTACCAAGTCAGCCTAACGACGCAGGAAGGGGACAGGGATGGTATATAGCCCGATATGTACCTACGAGTACCGAAAGAAAGGTGCGCGGCCCGTTTTCTGCCCCTCTAGTTAAGTTCCAACGTGACTTCGACTAGATATCAGCAGACGGGGTAAGTACTGCGACGGGGTGGCCAGCAGTTCAAATACTGTGCCTGAGGAAATATCATTCTGAAGGACCGATGATAGATGTTAGGGTAGTGTATTAGCTCATTTACAACTTAACTGGATATCTTTACCTAGGCATCTGTCGCACATAACAATATACACGCATGTATGCGTATTGTCGCCCCCTGGTATGGAGATGCAGCGTCGAGGTGTGGGCATTTCTGTGACTAGGTACAAGAATATGTACATAGTGGACATAACAGGCGGGAGGTTACTAGTGGGTTACTAAATAAAGCCGTGGCTGTGTTAGTAGGTATCCTTAGGTCCTGTGGAATACCTACCCACCTAGGTGGGGCTTCGTCATTATGTCATTGGTCAGATACGAAGGTAACAGCTCCACATATATCCACCATCCGGCATATCGATTGGCTTAGAAGGGTGGCAATGCGCGCAGTTGCAGCTGACGTGAAAATGCCTGAGACCTCAGGCAGAAAGGAGGCAGTCCATACTGATACCCGGCCGTTGCCCACTTCCAGGATTCTCTCGTCTTTCCGTGCTTGCGCAAAGACACACGGTCAATATTCACACATACCACGAAGATTGACGACAGTCGTGATCAACCCCTCAACCACAACCCGCAGCGTCGACGAAGACACACTAACATATTCAATCAATTACTGCCAAAATGATTTCCGTAGCGTGCATCTAGATGATTCAATACACCACTACCAGTCTGAAAACCGCGTCCCTAACCGCAACTACACGGACCGACATCGACATCGGCAACGACGAGGCCGTCATTGTCATTGTCACCCGTTCCCTCATAGTCTATCTCTACCCACGCTGATATTTGCACGCCCACTTGCACTCGCACTCGTACCATCACTCCTATACATACATAACTCCCTTCCTAGCAACATCAGCGAGACCTTGTTCGAGTGAGTCTCTCGGCTCTACACGCACAGTCGGACGCCTGTTCGCTCTCGTCTCGTCTCGGCAGGCAATAGGCATCGGAGAATGGATGAGCCGGGTATATCATGGCCAGCCTGGAAGTTTGGTATGAAGAGGGACGATCTCTTCACCAAGCTCCATGATCGATACAATACCATTGCTTTTTCTCTCCAAGATCCCGAAGCCTTCCATCACGATGTCTGCGAGATCTCAAATACTGCGAATACCACCGATGAGTTCCATCGCATGCTAGCCGACCGCAAGCAGCTTCGCCTGCGCGAACTGAATGAGAGCTTAGAGTCGGCCTCTCTCGAGATCATTGCTAATCCAAAGCTCATCGGCACTCAACAGTGGCAACATGCCTTGCAACTTTTTCGGACGAGGTCTTTCGACTCGCTCGTGAGGTACTTCGCTTCGTATCTCCCGGAGGACCATCCATGGCAACCTGAGGCCGCAGACCCTACATGCAAACCGTTCTTCGACGACATCGATGACAGCGTTGTCATAATGACACACGAACCTCTTCCCATCGCCGCTTCTTCCACCATCATCCCGGCAGACCATCTGCCGCCTTCCCCACGATCTCTCACCACCTGTTCGGACTCCTCCAGCGCTTCAACGCCAGCGAGATCATTATCCTTCTCGGAGACCGAGTCTGATATTATGGTACTCTCTGTCACGCTACCACGAGACTACTACGACGACAAGACATCGCAATACGACGACCCTGATACCCCGACTACTTCTATTTCCGATATTTCTGAAACACATCCATCGGAACCGCAACAAAAAGTGCACACCCGCGACGAGATTTGCGTGACTTCAGAAGCACATCTTAGTCTAGATGAGGAGACCATCGATTCCGAAACACAAACACCAACTATGCGAGATGGGTTAACATCGGGCTCCTACTTGGACAGTAGACCCTTGGATTCAACAGCACCAATGCCAACGTCGGCATCCAAATATACCCCACTGCAGAGATGTGTTCGTGATGGGAGTCCAGGATTGTCAAGGACTCGACGGAGAAGTCCGGAAGCTGGGCGTATACAGAAACCCCTACAAGACGCCATACGGGCCAGGCCAAAAGGTCGGAGACGCCATGCTGCTTGAAAATTGCATGCCGTCTGGAGTTGTACATATGTCACGATAAGCTGTATAAATTGCGTAATGTTTTAATGACTGCCATGATAGCTCAGGTCCAACGATGACATCATATTTTCCTTGTTTCCCGGTGTTCGGTGATGCTCCAATACCTCAGCATGCTGAATAGAAAGCTCAACGCGTAAGCAACACAGGGATGTTGTTCTCTACTGTTTCACTAATGTCCTTTCCATCCCCGGCCCTCGTCCTAGACGAAGTATATCACTATATCATCTAATATATAATCATGAGTGGTCTATAGGTTTGCCTATGTTAGGATCCCTTAGTTTGTTCGTTAGTATACTAGTCCCTTATTCAGACTAAATATTTGTTGAATTTTAACTTAAATTCTTACCCGATTAAGGTGTATTAAGAAGAAAATTCAACTCATTTACATCATTGCGTATTGTTATATAAGTGGAAGTATTACTGACTTGGTTGCTTTAATCTCCGTGCGGAATTGCTTATGGGTGGAATACTTATCTAGAAGCCACGCTCATAGACAACTTATAAGCGAACGCCCTCCTATTTAATACTAGAAAGAAGAAGAAATAATGTGGCATGTTCACCATTAGTATCCATCTATATCCTCAGAGCATCTTCACTACGATGCTCAGACCTTAAATGCGTCGGTGGCATTGTATACTAACATTAGACTTGCCGATAAAGATTTCGACAATAGAAATTCTTTTTAAAATCATCTTATCTCGTTCGTACTGCTCGGGCACTATATACGCTGTAGATCCCGTATCTTACGGTACGTTGATCATCAACTGCTTTTGTCGTCCCGGGGCGCTACTATGGAGCAGTGTTCTCACCTCGGGTTCTGCATCCTCGAGCACGTGAATCAGCACGAAATACCACTTGCCTTAGTCTACCTAGGTCCTCGCTGAATCTCCCTTAGCTCCTATGCATTATATTCTCGGTGGATTAGCCTATTCTCATCTTGTTTACCTTCGCAGATAACATCGAATTGCATAGGTTGTCTATACCTGATCAAAAGCGAGATTCACGTAGTTACGGTGAACTGGATAGAAACTCTAAAACATTGTCATGAGTCTATCTAGGTCTGCATGTTGGTGTGCAGAGGTCGGTTGTGATGTCATCAGCTTCAATTCCTGCGATATGGTTTTCTAGTTTCTGCTTGTTCTTCGTCTTAGCTGTTACATTAATTCATCCTTGACCTGTGGCAGATAAGTCGGACTTACTCACATCAACCATTTTCAGAAACTAGGTACCTATTTCACTAGTAGCACGAATACGTTGTGAGTTACAGCAATTCGAGACTTTATCTAGCTATACGTCCTAACGAGAGTACACGATATACTATCGATGATCTAGTATTGTAGTTACCTCTAAGTTAATTATCTGTGGGGTGCCGTACATAAAATATGCCGCCGGGGTTTAGTCCGCCTGAATAGGAAGTTGTCCTCGATGATATCTGGACTATATAGGTAATTTATCTATAATCAATTTATGCTCATATAGGCGGGCTGTTAAAGATCACATTAATGATAAGTTATAAACATTAGATATGAGCGAGATGATACCTAGAATCATCCTGGGGGAGACTTTGATTCGTAGGTTAAAAGCATTTCATGACTTGCTCCCTAGCTCCTTTCATGATAAGGGGAGGTTAACAAATTGACAATATAATAATCACGTCGATAAAGACAAATATATTAGGTATGTAATAATATCGTGGTTAATACACGACGATAACTCCAGAATCGACCTTCACGCCCTCGAACAGCCCATTCAAATCAGTTACTAGCTTCTATGAGGGCGGGCCTCTCTTCCAAGCTGATATGCACATGTCCAATTGCTGCGGAGAATATGGCTCAAGGACGACAGTGGCCCCTTGTCCCCATCTAAGAAAGAGTTATGCAACAGCCACTGGACATCTGCGTCACTGGTGTCAACCCCCATTAGCTTTGCTAAGTTCAGACTGCCTTACGAACTACCTCTTAGAAAGAAGTTATGTCATAGCAGTACCTAGCCGCCATGCCAAAAATGTTACCCTCTTACTCTTCAAACCTCATGGCCTTGATATCTCCAGTCCTGGAAGAGACGGTGAGCTTTCCGGTCAGGAAGCCACCACTCAAGGGCGAAAAGGCGTAGAAAACAACACCATCTTTGCGGATGAGGGGAAACAGGGTGGTCTCATAAACGCGGATGAGGAGATTGTACTGGCCCTGGCAGATGGAAGGTTTGGCACAACCCTTTTCCTCTGCTGTTCGGAGCTGTTCCTGGATAGTCTCCGGTGTTGTTATTGTTGTTATTATTGTTGTATTGTTTAACGTCTAAACGAGGGGGGCGTGAGCCCTCCTAAGTAACCTCCTTAGGGGTATAGGACGTGGCTAGCTACATGCTATAAGTATTTACTTAAGTCTAGATTTTAGATTTTAAGGTTATTTATAATATATAAAGCTATTCTTTGCTTTAAGGGTTTAATATTTCTTAATTAATAGTCGTTACTTGCTGGTTTTGCTAATTTATTACTATATAAGTTCGTTATTTACTTTTTATTATTAAAGGAATAAAAAGTTTTTCTTTCCCCCTTATTAGTCGTTATAACTTTAATAAGTATCGTTTTAAGCTTAAAAAGCGTATTAATATAATATAATAAAATGAAATGTAATAAAATTAATAATTTTAAACTTTGTTCGTTTCTTAAAAATTAATAATGAATAAATATAAACTCTTTTTTAATTTTTTAATAGCTTTATAAAGATTATTATTTCTAGTTTCTTTTTTTTCTTTTTTTTAATGTTACTTCCTTTTATTATCTCTTTTAATCTCGCTAGTTATAATATTATTCTCTTTTTAACTCGAATAAAAAGGAAATTTTTTCGAAATAATTTATAATTACGTAGAATTTCTAGAACTTTAAAAGGTTTTAAACTAGTTATGTTTAATATTTATATTTATTATTAAGGTTTTTTAGTTTTAATTAATATAACCTTATTAGTTAATTATACTCGTTTTATTCGTTGTCGTCGAGCTTTTTAGTAGGTTTTAAAGGTTTAAATTAGTTTTTTTTTAGTAATATTATAAGCCTTTAAATCTTATAAATAAAAAAGTTAATTTTCTTTATTTTAAATATTATTATTATTTTATGTTTTTTTATATAATAAAATAATAACTTTAAATTAAATAGTTTTTTAATAGTTATTTATAATACTCTTTTATCGCGAGTTAAACCGCTTTAAAGTATTTAATTATAATAATATTAATTTTTAACGACATAAAAATAACTTTAATTACATATTTTTTCGCTTTTTTATCGTTATAAAGATTTTTTAAAGTAATTATATTAAAAGGTAATTCCTTATTTTTATCTTTAAGAAGTTATTTTTTAGGTTATTATGACGAACCTCCCTATGTATTCCTAGTTAACTGACTTCACAGGTAAATATATATTAGGTTTTCTTGATTTAAAAGTAATAATAAGTTAAAATTAGTTTAAGTGATTTCTAATGCTTTATTTGTTAGAGAGATTTCAAGGTACTTTTATTATAATATTAAAAAGTAACTATAATTTTAAATTAATAAGTAAAAAACTAAAATAAATAACTAGATACATAGGAAATTCCAATTTACTTATACTTATTCTCCTTTATATATGTTCTTTCTATTTAACATGTTAAATACTAAAAGAATTAAACTTAATTAAATGAATACCTCTAATTGGGTCACGTGATGTTACATCACATTACAAAGGAGGGGACCACTAGTCCGTCTAGTCTTAGTCCGTGCCTGACTACCCTGCTGGAAATCCTTCTAACACAGTTGGTTTATAACAGTTATAACAAAATAAAATAATTTTTATTAAGTAGTTAACTTTCTTTATAAAGCTTTTAATAACTTATTTTTTTATTATTAATAATAAAATATTTATTTATTTATTTTATTTATATTAATTATTTATTTATATTAAGTATTTATTAATCGTTACGTTATTTATTTAATTTCGTTAAAATTCTTTTTTAGCTTTTTTAATTATTATTAAAATAACTTATAAGTTATGTTATTTAAGCCGATTTCTTTGGATTTATGTTATTTCTTTCACGTTATTTAATATTTCTTTATTTATTAAAATGCGATTTTATCTTTAATCTAGTAAAACCTATTTATTATTTTAATACTTTTAAGTATAAAACGTAATAAAGTAATTATAGCTTTATTAATTTCGATAAAATTAATTATTACTATAAAAATAATATATACTTTAAAGTTAATTAAGTTATAAAATTTATTTAAGTTCTTTTTTATTATTTTTTAAGTTTTAACTTTCTTTTTTAGGGGCTTTATACCTTTACTTTATAAAGTAATTTTTAATAATAAATAATCCAATCCGAAAATAAGTTTTTTCGTTATTAAGGCTTTAATAAACGATATATTAAAAAACGATAAATTTAAAACATAACCGTTTTTATAAGTTAATTTACTTAGTTAATTTATTATATATATTTTTTTATATAATATATAAACGTTTAATTTTTAATTAAAGTGTTATATATTTACGTTACTTATTATAAAGCAATTTTCGAGAGGTTTGAAAACTAAAAAGTACTTTATAACAAGTCTTATTATAAGCTTTTTATAAAAGTTTAAAAACGTATAACTATTAACATATAACTATATTATATCTTTATAATGAATTAATTAACGTTTTTTCATTATTAAGTCGAGGGTCTTTTTAACGTATATTATAATTTTAAAGCGATTTTCCTTTTTTATGTTTTATAAGTTTATTAAGCTATACGTATTATACCTTAAATAAGTTTAAGTTTAATTATCGTTTTATTTAAATTTTTATAATTATTATATTATTATATTAATAGTTTTAAGAATTATAAACTTATAATTTATTTATTTTTTATTTATTTATTACGAACGAAGTTATACTTTATTTTAATTATATTTAAAACTTATTAATAATTTATTTCGTTATTAACTTAACGTTAATGCGTTTAATAACTTTTTTATGTCTTATTATAAATGTTTTAAATGTTAATTTAAAAACTTATAATATTAATACGGGGATTATTATAATGTTATTTATCTTTATAACCTCGTTTTTATTTTTTATATTATTTAAAATAGATTTTAAAATAATAATAATTTTAATAAAGTTAAAAAAGTAACTCGCTTATTACTTTTATTTTATTATTTTTATTGTAACGAGAAGTTTTTATTTAAAAATAAAATAAGCATTATAATCTTTATAAAAGCGTTTTTAATGACGTATTATTAATTATTAACTTTCTTAATAACTTTGATTTTTATTTACCTTAAAAATATTACCGTTTCGTTTATTTAGCAAAGCTTATAAAGGTAATTATTATAATTCGCTAAAAAGGAATTATAATAATTAACACATCTCGATAATTATTAATATTATTTAAAAAGTATTAATTCGTAATAATTTATTTTTTCCTCGTAATTATAATATAAAAACTTTTTATTATAATATTTAACGAAATAAAAACCTTAGTATTTAAAGTTATAACAAGTAATATAAGCTTATTTCTCGATTTTTCGGGTTATATTATTAATTAAAAAAAACTATAATTTTTTAATCGGTTTTTTAAAAGTAATTATTTATATAATTATTATTATTATAAAGTTAATCTCGTTTTTTAATATATAAACGTTAATTAATATAAAGCTTATTTAAAACTTAACTTCCTCGGTTATTATTTCGGGGGTAATATTTAAAAAAGTTTTTAATAAATAAATTTATTATAATAACCGGTATTTCGAGTATTATATAAACGATTTATTTTTCGGAGATATTTATTAAAATGACTTTAAAGGTATTTTATATAACTATTTTTTTCGTTTTTTAATAATAAGTTTTTTGTAATAAAGTTTAAAATTTTAATTATTTAACTTGTTTTAATAAGTTAAATATCTTAAATAACGCTTATAAAAAGCTTTAATTAATTAATAACTTTATTTAAATTACGTATAATAATAAGCGTTTAACTAGTTTATTAAATAAAAAGCGAATTAACACGTAAGTATTTATTTATATAATTAAAACTTTAACGGACGTCACGAATATTTATATAATGTTAAAAGCTTAAATCGATTTATTTAATTTAATTTTTTATTTAACTACTTTCGCGTAAAAAGTAATAATAATACTTTAAAACTTATAACTAATAATTTTAATTTTAATTTAAATATTAATTAGTCGTAATAGCGTAATAAATTAATTATTTAATTAAACGTATATAAAGATATTTAAGTATTAATTGAGAATTTTAACTAATAGTTAGATGATAAACAAGGGCCATGTCCCCACACGGAAACTGGTACATTCTTTTAGTATAAATAGGCTGCCCCCAGCAGCGTATCTCAGGTAGATTTTTCCCTCCTTAGACATTAATACTACACCAGTCTCACCCTTATCTTTCTTATTATTGTTATTTACTTTCATACGTACGTACACCTACCAACATTAACGTATTTTTTAATTACTTTATAATGATTAAATTAATTATTTCCTTTAAAAAAGCGAATAAAGTTATTTAAAGTTACTATTAATTATTATAACCCAGTTTTAATCACGTGACTTAAGGTCACGTGGTATCTTTTAAGTGATCTCGCGATCTTCGCGAGATTATAAGATCAAGTAAAAAAAACTACAAAAAGTATAAAGGGAAAAGAAATATAAATAAACTAGAATTTCCTTTATATTTAATTATTCTTTTTTAGTTTTTTAGTTATTAATTTAAAATTATAGTTACTTTTTAATATTATAATGAAAATACCTTAAAATCTTTTTAATAAATAAGATATTATAAATCTTTTAAATTAATCTTAATTTATTATTACTTTTAAAATAAGAAAACTTAATACGTATTTACTTATAAAGTTAGCTAATTAAGAATATATAAAGAGGTTCGTTATATTAACTTAATAATAATATTTTTTTAAATTTTAGCTTTTCATTTAAGTTTAACGTATTATTTATTAATTATATTTTATAAAAAAAACTTTATATTAAAAGCGTTTTCGGTGTTTTTTCCGGTTATAATTAACTTTAAAAGTAACTTAATACTTTATAACTTAATTTTTTTATATCGTTAAAAGTTAATTATCATTAAAGTTTTTAATGATATTTTAATTATATAAAAGTATTTAAATGTTATAATTAAATATAATAATATTATAAGTAATAACATTTAAATGAAGTAAAGTTTAAAAATCCTCACTTAAACCGCCTTTTTAGTGTTTTTAGCTTATTAAGCTAAATTATTAACGTTATTAAGGTATTTAGTAGTACACTTACGCTGCTACTAACAATAGTGTTACGAAACCATGGGAATGGAGGGATTCCATACCAGGGTGTCGTGGCACGGACCAAGGAATTAATGAACAGGTCGGTTCCGTTCCGGTCATGATGTAACCTCACGTGACGTGGATATAGTGGGATATCATATCTAACAGGGATGAATATAGAGGGATTTTATATCTATCGGTATCTAACATATTAAATAATAGAAATATATATAAAGAAGAACGAGTATAAGTAAATTAGAATTTCTTTATATAATTAATTTCTTATTTTTTAGTTATTAATTTAAGATTATAATTACTTTTTAATATTATAATAAGAGTACCTTAAAACCTTTCTAACGAACATAATATCGTGAATTACTTGAACCAATTTTAACTTATTGTTATTTTTAAATTAAGAAAACTTAGTACGTATTTACTTGTGAAGTTAGCTAACTAGGAACATATAAGGAGGTTCGTTACATTTTGATAACTCCTTAATTAGTGCTTAACATTGGTTTAAAAGGAGGGACTTTTAGTTGAAACAGTCCCAGGACAAGTATGCCCCTTAAAACCAGAAGGCAATAAGAAAAGAAATAAATAAAAGAATAATAATTAATAAGCTTTTAAACGAAAGCTTTAGATCCTTTTACGATATAATTAAAAGGTTTAAAGAAACTAATATAAAAGTTTATTATAGTTATAGCCGAAAAAGAGTTATAAGAGGACATCTCGGAAGATTAGCAAGAAGAAGAAATGCTTAAAAAAGAAGATAAATAAGCAAGATAACCTTAACCACCCTTAAACGATAGCGACCTTAACAACTCGGACGATAACAATATAACAACCCCCGACGTAAAGGGTTTTAAATTAATTGCATCTAATAAATATAATAGGTCAAGTGATTTAAAAGGATTTTTAATCCAGGTTAGAACCTACTTATGGTTTTATTATAAAACGATTACTACTAAGGAATAAAAGGTTTTTACGATGTTTTAGCTCCTTATCGGAACCGCCTTGACCTGGTTTTAACCAGTGTTAAAGAATTATCTAGAAAACGGATTAAACGCCTAGAAAGACACGAAAAAAGTCTTTAAAAATTATAAGGAGTTTAAAAAACAACTTAGGTCTATATTCGGCAATTTAATCCTTAAGTAATAGGCTAAAGTTCGACTTTATAAATTACGATAAAATAAGAAGGCTTTAAATTATGTTATTAAGTTTAAAAAACTCGTAAACTAATTATAATTACCTATCAAAAGCTTATACTACTTGTTTTATTAAAGGTTAAAGAACTATATAAAGAATAAGTTATATAAAACAAACCTATATAAAGAAAGGAACCTAGGGAAGTTTAATGATTACGTTATAATAGCAATTACTATCGATAACGAGAACTTCGAACGGTACCTTAAAAAGAAAAAAACGGTATAACAAAGGAATGGCGACCAGCTAAAAGAAGGAAATCACAAAAGCGATACCGGAACCAAAAAAGGCATAGGAACAAAGTCAGATCTTATTAAAATTAACATCGTTTAAAAGGAATAAAAAAAACGAGATAAATTAACTATTAAGTGTTTTAACTATAAAAAGAAAGGACATTATAAAAACGAGTGCCGAAGTCCTAAGAAACAAGAACTAAAAATAAGAGGGATTCCTTAATTTAAGAAAAGAGTCGTCGAAGTAAGGATTTAATTCGAAAATAACAAAGAAATAAATTAAGTATTTATTATCGACATTATCAAAATAGAAAAAATCGAAGAGACCTTTATAAAAAAAGTTTATAAATCTTATTAAGTTAACCGCAAGAACTATTTAAAGAATAACCACTTGTATTTAAGATATTTCACATTAAAATAAGCTAAATAAAGATATGACGAAAGCGAATTATTATACATGTGCGATAACTATAAATTGAGATACGACTTAGGAATTAAATTAAACTATAGTGATTTACATTAAAGCCACTACAAAAATAATAAATGTGAAACCTATTAAGGAAAAAGCCAGCACGATAGCCTAAATTAAAGGCTTTATATAAATAATAATTATAATGTTTATTAAAGCTTAAAGAAACATATATCGTTACATTAGAGCTTTTATATTAACGACGCTTGTTAAGTATATAAAAGTTTTAAGGATAAAGCTGGTTACTATTCTTAAGAACTAGAAAATAACGACACGAAAGAAAATAAGTGTATTTATAATAACACCCCACGATGGCTATATTACTTTAAAGCATATTATTTTTACTTAAGCTCCGAAAAAAGCTACGAAGTAATAGTTAAAAGTTATATATGTTATACCTCGATACTATGCGACGTACACGATTTGCTTGGAGCCGGTTTCGAAGAAAACGAGATTAAAGAAGAATTATAGGAATTATAAAAGGGATTATATCTTTTATAATGGCTCGAAAAACGAACTAAATACGACACTAGTTTATTTGGCTTTATAGGGAAATACCTAACAAAGTAGCAAATAAAAACACGTGCGATTAAATAAAGCTATAAACGAATTACTAAAACATACCTCAAAAAAGGAGGGAAGCTTCTAGAAATTAATATAAACCTAAAGAGAAATATCGAGATACCCTTAATAAATAAACTTAATAATTATTCCTTTTATTTAAAGATAATCTAGAACTTCAAAAAATTCCGAGTTAATAAAACGGACTTAGGCTATAAAAGGGCTCTCGAAAAAAAATTAAAGTTTTAATATGCAAGATTCTATATAAAAAACAAACCTTTTACTCCCTATTATATAAAGAGTAATTAAAGAGACTATCTAAGCAATAATTACTAGAAACACGCTTTTATAAAAGCCTAAGAATAAAAGGATATCTGGGCTATAATAACTAAAAAAAAACCAAAAAGGAAGAAACATAAAAAACCAAAAAACGGCAAAGGCTCTCGCTAGTAAGGCAGCGAGAAGCCATAAATAATAAGTCCTTATATAAAGTTTAATCGAGACTTAATAACACTATTATAACCAGAGTCAGGTATAATAAAAGGAAATACAAAGCCTTAATAAATTCAAAAGCAAATAAAAGCTATGTTTTAACAAGGGTAACTTAAGAAGACAAAATACCATAAGTATATAAATAAAATCCGTATAAGTTATAAAACTTTAAAGGAAACATGTTTAGTTATAAAAATGGTAAGGTGCTAAAAAAAACAATTCCTCTCTCGGTAACTATTTAAGGACATCTTAAATAAATCATCCTTAACATTACACACATATCAAATCACGACATAATCTTAAGAATAAATTAACTTAAAAAAAAGTAATTTACGAATAAATTTCGAGATAAACACGCTCTATTAAAATCAAAAATAGGAAGAGTTAATTATTACGAGTTACGAAATAAGTATCGTAAATAACCTTAAAAAAACGGATATAAGAACGAAACATATCGCTTATATAATTCGAGTAACCAAACTTAAAAATCCAACGAAAAAAGTACTACGCGAGTACCTTCGTTTTTATAAATTATTTAAAAATAAAACAAAAAAAGAATTACTAAAACATAACTAATAAAATTACCAAATCCACTTTAAAAAAGGAAAACAACTAAAATTGTTCTTAATATATCTTATAAATCAAGAAAAATAAAGAGCATTATAAAAGGGAATTTAAAAGGATCTTAATAAAGGATATATTCGAAAATCTAAATCCTCGTCAAGATACCCGGTAATCATAGTACCTAAAGTCGACAAAAACAGGAAATAACATATTAATAAAAAAGGAAACCTAGTATAAAGATAAATAATTAACTATCGACACCTCAATAAAATAACCAAGAAAAACGGGTATTCGTTACCATTAATAAAACTCATAAAAGGACAAATTAATAAAGCCTAAATTTTTATAGCATTAAACCTTCGCGATAAATACTATATAATCAAAATAACCAAAGGATATAAACAATATACAGCTTTTTAAACGATATATGAATATTATAAGTACAAGGTTATGTTATTTAGACTTATTAACGCGCCCGCTACATTTTAATATATAATTATGATAGTTCTTCGTAGGTTTTTAAATAAATTTATATTCGTTTACCTAGATGATATACTAATTTACTCAAAAAATAAAAAGGAACATAAAAAACATGTAAAGCAAGTATTAAAAGCCCTGGAAAAAGTAAATCTACTCGTTTATCCAACTAAAAGCGAATAACATATTAAGAAACTAAATTATTTAGGGTTTATAATAAATCTAGGAGAAATTCGCATTTAAAAAGGAAAAATAATAATAATCAAGGATTAATTAAAACCCAAGAATATTATAAACGTACACGTATTTCTTGGCTTTGTTAACTATATTAAACAATTTATTAAGGATTTCGGGCGTATCACTAAACTATTAACGGAACTAATTACCTTAACAAAAATAAGAAAGGCTTTCTATTTTATTAAAGAAGCTAAACAGGCTTTCCAGTAATTAAAAGAAGTTATAACTAATAAGGTTATATATAAACTTTTAAACGAAAATAAAAAGAAACGACTAAGGACAAACGCCTTAAATTTCGCTATTAAAGTAGTCCTAAAGCAACTAGAAAATAATGAGAAATAATACCTAGTCACGTACCTATCTAAAACACTATATAGTACTAAATTAAACTATCAGATTTATAATAAGGAACTATTAACAGTCATTAAAGCACTAAAGAAATAAGAACCATAGCTTAACAAAACCAAGGAACCTATTAATATTTATTTAAACCACAAGAACTTTACACGATTTATAACAACATAAACGCTTAACTAAAGACACGAGCGTTAAATGATTTTCTTGTCTAGATTTAATTTTAAAATCTAGCATATTAAGAGAAAAGAAAATATCTAAGTAGATTTTCTTAACAAAAAGGGAGATTATAAATTAAAAATCAATAAAAGAAATATCTAAATGTTTAAATAACAAAATAATAAATTAATTATATTAATTTACATATAAATTAATATAAAAAACTAAAAACAACGTTTTAAAGAAAATTACAATTAAAAAGAAAAACAATTACAGTTTTAACAAAGATCTAATAACAAACTTCTCTTATATAAAGAAAAGATATATATATTAAAACAAGTATAGAACGAATTCGTCAAAGAATTTTACAAACATCCTCTACACGGCCACCAAGGGATTTTCAAAACGGTAAAACGACTTTAAAAGGAATTCAACTTTCTAGAAATACGATAAACAATTAAAAAAATTATAAAGAATTATAATATTTATAATAAAGCTAAAGCATTACGACATAAACCATATAGATTATTATAACTAACCTAGATACTTAATAAAGCATGGAATATAATTATATGAAACTTCGTAATAAAACTCTTAAAATCAAAAGATCTTACCATAGGAGTACCCTATAACAACATATAGGTAATCGTCAATAAACTCACGAAATATGCTTACTTTTTACTATTTAATAAATTAAGCATAATAAAATAATTAATTTTCAGCTTTTTAAGAGAATACGTTAATAAACATGGGTTATTAAAACGCGTTATTTTAAATAGAGATAAGTTATTTACGTTAAAATTTTAGATTAACTTAATAAAATAAATAGGAATTAAATAAAAGTTATTTATAGTGTATTACCCCTAAATAAACAGGTAAATAAAGAAACTAAACCAAATAATAAAACAATATTTACGAAGTTATATTAACTAGGAAATAAATAACTAGGTAGAATTACTATTAATAACCTAAATAACATATAACACTTTAATTAACGAAGACATAAAGATATCACTATATAAGGTAGTATACAGGCAAAAGGCAGAAGCCTAAAAACAACTAATAAAACTCACGAAAGCACTAAAAATCAAGACAAAGGCCCTAAAAGCAGAAGTACTATTTAAAAAGATCTAGGTAGTATAATAACGGCTATAAAAAGAATTACAGTTCATTCAAGACAAAATAACAAAATACTATAATAAAAAAAGAATTAAAGGACCAATTTTTAAAAGAGGAGACATAGTTTATTTACTCCGTTAATAACAAGGCGTAACATTAAAAACACCTTAAATTAAAACAAAACGACCCAGCGAAAAACTAAAATTCAAGAAATTAAAACTATATAAAATTAAAAAGGTTATTTTAAAAGTCAATTATAAGCTAGTACTATTAAAAGGATCTAAAATATATCTTGTATTTTATATTTCGCTTTTAAAACCAGCACTAAATAACGCCATGCTAGAAAACCAATTAGAATTTAAAGAAAACCTTAATAAGTACGAAATAAAAAAAATACTGGATTTAAAACGAATTAAAGGTTAATTATAATATTTTGTTAAATAAAAAGGTTATTTACTTAAGGAAAACACTTAGGAACCACTTAAACATTTGAAGAATTTAACAAATAAACTTAAGAACTTTTACCGCTAGAACCTAAATCGCTTAGGGGGATTTGAGGACCCGGGTCGTGACTTAGTTAAAACTAGTCGAAGGAGGGGAAGACCTTTGAAGTAAGCACGCCTTGCCTGGATACAAGTTGACACAGCGATTCCTCCGTGTTTTGCTGTTCTTTAAGGAGACGCTGTTATTTGATTATAACACGTTTTTATTTCTCCTTTAAACGCTCCTGCTTTTTTAGCTCGTTTAGATCTTGAAAACCCCGTTATAATATTTTAAGACCTTTTTATTTAAGAAAGTCTCGTTAGCGACGTAAGCGTAATATATAATTAATAAATTTATTAACCTCGGTTTAAAAACGATTAATTTTCGATTATAAGCGAGTTATTTCGGCTTAATAAAAAAGAAAAATCTCCTTCGCTTATCGTTTTTGTCGAAATAACCGTTCCTTTTTAACGTTTAACTAATTAAAGGAATTTAAAGCAATATTAGTCTCATCGTAGGAATAACCCTCACGAATATATTCACTATATTTTCGAGACTCTCTTTTTGCTATGACACACTTAAGCGCCTAATTAAAGCAATGGGAACAAGGTATAATTTCAAAATTAAAACCTAACTTATTTATTCGATGTGTAAATCTTTTACGTTCGAATTTCTGGTCTAGACGATAACGCTTAGTAATACGATTGCTAGACATAATTATTATAAAGGGAGGAAAGAATGACTTATTAAGAATAGTCTTTAAAACAAAGATTTTAAGAGGGGAGAAATAGTGTTACGAAACTATGGGAATGAAGGGATTCCATATTAGGGTGTCGTGACACGGATCAAGAAATTAATGAATAAGTCAGTTTCGTTCCGGTCATGATGTAACCTCACGTGACGTAAATATGGTGGGATATTATATTTAATAGGGATAAATATAAAGGAATTTCATATCCATTAATATTTAATATATTAAACAATAGAAATATATATAAAGAAAAACGAGTATAAATAAATTGGAATTTCCTTATATAATTAGTCTTTTATTCCTTAGTTATTAATTTAAGACTATAGTCACTTTTTGATATTATAATGAGAGTACCTTAAAACCTCTTTAACGAACATAATATCGTGAATTACTTGAACCAATTTTAACCCATTGTTACCTTTAAATTAAGAAAACCTAGTACGTACTCACCTGTGAAGTCAGCTGACTAGGAACACACAGGGAGGTTCGTCACAAATAGCTTGCGCACAGATAATAAATGCAAGGAAAGGTGGACAGTCTCCGGTGAATCGTTGTAAAAGCCTACTTTCGAAAAAAAAAAAAAAAACCCCCAATTTGCTGTTACGGTACTTTTCATCAAATTCAGTTACTTGCGCAGGGACGAGGTGTGGCATGGTCAGGACCTTGAGCGTAGGTAATGTGAAGCTATAGTTGTCGTTGCAATTGGCCTTTCTAAAGCGGAATGAATTAGTCATGAGAATGCATCCAAGTTATACCAAATTCGTCTTTAGATTGGCCAAACTTTAGTCCTGAGAATGCTCAATAGCCTCAGCTGTTAGCGTACCGGGACCTGTTGTTGAAGTACATGATCTTCAAGTCAATAGGAAAGCCTTGCTTTTCGTACCTCTAATCGCTGATGAAGCCCATTGGCTAGTCAGAGTTTGTGGGAGTATAGTATACAACGCAGTCGTGCCGATTTGCTTGAATCCGAAGCCCCTCAAAGAGCTGGTTTTGCTTGGGATCTGAACCTCCCCTACGGCGACGCCCCAGGTACCGGATCCAATGATGATATTAGTAGTACCATGATGATGATGCTAGGACTCTCAAAATTAATTGTGAGAATGTGAAGTGTATTGAATGGCTTGGCGTAAAGGAGACCATAATGGATCGGTAAAAGAAGCATAATCAAGCTTATGAAGCAGGTGCTTTCAACATATGATACAACCTCTACTAGAGTGATTCTCATTGGCATAGAACTTAGGGTGTATGCAACGACGTTGTTAGGTATTGTGAGGACCTCCCTATCAAGGAATAGGCAAAATAGAAGTATCGGAAAGCTGCGCACAAGGAGCATATTACAAAGACTTCGAATATTCCTTGCCTGGAGGTTTTTCTTAGTAGGTAGGTATCTACCTTATCACCTATAAACGCAAACTTTCTTGTAGGCTAGACCTTAGACACAGACAGTGCCCCGCAGATATACCTACCCAGTACGCCTGATTTAGGAGATCCGGAATCATCTATGTTTACCCCTTTGCTGTACATAGAATTGGCTGGATGTGATTCCGAGAAGCTCAAAAATAGTACCAGAAAGTCCCCCGCATCTACGCCGTCAGCATGGCCAAAGTTTGTAAGGAATAGCAGGCATGGCTCCCTAATCGCTTAAATTTCTCGTGGTAAGAGTCAGTGGCTCTTCTCCAAAAGCTTCCATTCCTCCTAGAATTGCAACTAGAAGTCGGAGGCTGGGAGGCAGCTTCATCCCATATCGACGGGCATCTCAACACAGCAATACCCATTTTACCTCTAGTTAATCACGGACAGCTCAAACACAAAGGGGGAACCTTTGGGTTCGACAGAAAGGTAGAGCTACTAAGGTTCCATCTAGAAAACCTCGATGGTTTTAAGCTATAGTATGTTTAGAGTATTGCTAAGCTGACGGCGGTACATCGTCTCCAAATCTTCTTCGGGAGGATCTATTTCGAGAGTAAACCATCATAGGAACCTGTAGTCTACGATGATATATCCTTTGTTCATAGCGACGTATTGAATACATGCTATATCCTTATATGACAAGGCTGGAGCATACCTTCGACACGTTGCGGATATGGTCCTCAACAAAGATGACCGTGTTTCGGGTGCATCTCCATCCATTTGATGTACCGTATGTCTGTCAGCTCTTGGATTTGTCAGGAGATACATGCTTATACATGCACCTGGGCTGAGGTATCAGGTAGCTACCTGTAGTTAGTACCTACTTTTTATGGTAGGTTGAGCATTTATCAGCTGCCTAGGTACCTAAGGTACAGATAGGTTACAAGGTAGGTAAGCTCCTAGTTCAACCAGATCAAAAGACCCGTTACATGTGCATTAGTAATGTTGTCATATGAAATGCGGGCTTGATTACGTGATTTGTAATACCCCCCTGTAAGTTGGTTCCCCCGCAGCCAAGACCTCCCAGTTTCTCCCCCCAGACATACCCATCCATATAGGAAATACTATAAAGTACCTAATCTATCCTTCCCATCGTGTTTCTAGAATTGGAAACAACGTGCAGGGCCTAACATAATTATCAGTTGCCCACCATGAGTCAAATTGTAAGCAGGCCTAGTATAATCTGGTTCATCTCTAACATAGGTTGTCGCAAATATCTAAAGCCTCGATCATTAACCACGAGCTCACAGACCAAACTCGAATACCAGAAGAATGGCCAATTTATCAGACCAGATAGTGCATTCAGGAATTTCGTATCCAAAGACCCAAACTCCGCCTTCCCTGCCGAGAAGGGTCGATATGCGTTGTACCTCGCTCCCGGGTGTCCATGGGTAAGTGAATTCTTCCGTGATATATCTGGATAGTCGGTTAGTAATTCTCATGTCTTTTTAATGACTAGGCACATCGTACCTTGATAGTACGCGCAATGAAGCGCTTGGAAGATGTCATAGACCTATACACACTCAGCCCCTCCTTCGGGCCCGAAGGATGGTTCTTCGATGGGGCACACGGTACCTTGCCCAAAGATCCTCTTTACGGATTCACGCATCTTCGCCAGCTCTATCTAAAGGCCAACCCTAACTATGAGGGCCGATTCACCGTGCCCGTGCTCTGGGATAAGAAGAAGGAAACCATGGTGAACAACGAGTCCAGCGAAATCATCCGGATGTTCTACACCGAGTTCGACGAGTTCATCCCAGAGGCTGTCAGGGAGTCGAACAAACCCGGCGGCGGCTTCTACCCGGAGAAACTGCGTCGGGAAATCGATGAGATGAACGAATGGGTTTACAATACAGTAAATAATGGCGTGTACAAGATCGGATTTGCAGGGAAGCAGGAAGCGTATGACGAGCATATATACCCATTATTCGAGTCACTAGACCGCCTTGAGGCAATCCTGGGAGACAACAGGCCGTTCCTCCTGGGCGACCACATCACCGACGCAGATGTCCGCCTCTACACGACGCTGGCCCGGTTTGATGTCGCATACCACAGCGTTTTCTTGTGTAATCTCAAGTACATCCGCCATGACTATCCGCGTTTACACTTATGGCTGAGGAGGCTGTACTGGGACCAAGGCGAGGCAACAAACGGTGCCTTTTACAAGACGACTGCGCCTTGGATCGGCCTATACGCCACAGGGTATGCAGGGTCTAAGCAAAAGGTCAACTCAGGCCAGGCCTCACCTATTATACCGAGAGGTCCTGCTGTATTGATGGAGCCTCTAAGAGAGGATGAAAAGTTGTGAAGTTGATATACTACAGTGGGGGTACAGAATTTGTAGCGCCGACAGAGAGATGCGACGCAAAGATAAACGGTCCTAAAAACTAATATGGCTACGTTCACTGGGGTTGATTGATGCGAATCCCGTTCAGATCTAGGATATGTCTTGAGAAAGCCGATATTAAGTGAACACCTCAATGTACACACCCGCTAGCTGAGCGTCGCAAAAGAAAAAAGAAAAAGTAGTAGGCTAAATAAGACCATTTTTGAGGGCTATACTTCTGCCCTATCGTCTTGCACCTCCTTATTATGAGGATTATGGCCATCTCTCGGTATTACTGAGCCGCCTCTTTGGTGTTGAAGTAGGGGCAATAGGAGGTGGACGCATCAACAATTTTCCAAGCCCATCTGCCAATACCTTTAAATCAAGGCCTGTTTACACATCTTGTTAGATTAAATTAGAGGCTCCCTGCTTTAGAGAAGTTTTCATATATAAACATGTTCCTTAAAATGTTGACTAGCTTCCCAGCTTTCCTGATTAGACACTATCTCTACTGCATTGCTGCCTTGTTAAAGAGCTTCGGTGCTTTTTCTTAATACGATAGCCGCCCTTAAGTCTTAAAGTTTCCTTATTTCACCGAGGATCGCCACTGAAGATGACATTGCTAGGATGCTTACTTTGAAGCTACTGAGCGATTACGAGGAATTAGAAGACATAATAGAAACTGGGACCATTGTAACAAGTTAAGATTCCATTGTAGATAGGGTAAATGATATCAGTCTTTATGATAAGATTGAATAGTACATGTCATCTAAGCTTTGTCTACCTGTTGGGCTTACCCAAGTACCTTTTCTTTATTCCTACTACTGCGGCCCGAACGAGTCAAAAGAAATACTCATGTACTCCGACGTGCACTCTCTTCCCTCTAAGGACATCTCGCGCAGGTACGGGAGAGGTACCTAAGATGGCAGTGCCCTTACCAACTGGTTACCTAGGTAGGCACTTATATTAGTTTGATAACTGGAATTAGCTATGGACCATCTGAGTGAAGTTCAAGAAGTAGCATCCATAGAGTCCCGGTCGGGATTCCCTCGCCTGACGAGACCTAAATGCGGTGACGCGATCTAAGTTCGAGACTTACTTCATAGTACTTTTGAAATCTTTGTCCTTGGTGGCCACAACTGAACCCGTCCGACAAAGATATCGATTCTATCTGGGTCTTGTCTTGGGGACCTAACCGTCTTGCATTGCTCTTCTCTCCTCGCACGTGAAACACGCTTCTGAGCAGCGCTCACCGGTACTCTCTATAATCTATCTGTTAAGAATGGATGAAATATCGACGACAATATCGCCTGCGACGGGTATGACAAATCCCTCTTCTACGGGTCATTCGACTTTCGATTTC
Organism: Biscogniauxia marginata; assembly: GCA_022695795.1. Taxonomy (NCBI): domain Eukaryota; kingdom Fungi; phylum Ascomycota; class Sordariomycetes; order Xylariales; family Xylariaceae; genus Biscogniauxia; species Biscogniauxia marginata. The sequence goes on along the minus strand of MU404104.1, from coordinate 44,582 downwards.
ACACCGGCGGGATCAGATCCGACGCCGACGCCGAGCACCGCGGGAATGGGAGATATGGACGGGATGGGAGCCATGGATGCGATAGAGGGGGACTGTAGGATTTCGGTAAGACATCTTGTCCATTGAGAACAGAGTAGTGCTCCCACGCTGATGCAGCAGCCGTAATAGATGCTCTGGAACTGGGATACGGTCGGCGCGTGCTTCCTTTCCAAATCCTGGCAGATCAAGTCGGAAGGGGGGTTTGCAGCCCTCTGTATCGGAGTCATCCTGCTCGTCCTCCTCCTCGAGCTCCTGCGCCGCACAGCCAAGACGTACGACCGACACCTCATCCGGCAACACCAGAAGTCGGCCAATTTGGCTGCTGACAAGGCGCACCCCCGGGGGGAGACAGCCAACGGCTCCCCCCTCATTGCTAAGAGCCACCACGCGCTCGTTCCCCCGGTGCCGTTCCGACCCAACATCCGGCAGCAGGCCATCCGTGCATTGCTGCATACGCTCCAATTCGCTCTCGCGTACTGGATCATGCTTCTCGCTATGTATTACAACGGCTATATCATCATAAGCATCATCATCGGCGCGTTTATCGGGTCTTTCATATTCCAATGGGAACGGATTGGACACCGGTGAGTGCGCGCCTAACTGAAAGGACGGCTTGTCAATTTTGTATGCAAGTATAATAAGTCTTAACTCATCACTGACGACTACCGATACGAAGGAGCGATGACGAGATCGGTGCCGGAGCCGCCCAGGAGTCCACCGGATGTTGTGGATGAGTAACACGGCAATAATTAACCTCTACACACATACTCCAGTACATAACTGATTGGGCATGGCGATGGTGCGACGCGCATTTACCCTCGGTCTGACGGCTGCATTGGCTAGTAATGAGCCGTAATGGCTTATGCACTACTTAATGTTGGAAGGTAATAGATAGGATCGTGTCGGACTTAGAGGTGCCCGCGACCAGGGTGACGGCGACGGTGACGGCATGACTGGAATCTCCCATTGTATAGCAGGCTTTCTGGTCGCTTTGAAGGGAGGATGGAAATAATATATAGAAGCATAATCTTCGAGTCACATAGATTTTTCACTTGTATAATTTGATGGATCAAAGAAACCACTGTCGCCAACCTTTTTACTACCCAAAAGCCCTGATCTTGCTAGGTACTATATACCCAAGTGAGTGAGCTAGCTAGCTATATTGTACAATACGGTTTGGGCGACGACCGTGTCGGGAGATTTATAGCGACGTGACTATTCGGCCAACGACCATGGACTGACTATGTAAGCACTACTTACATCAGGTGTGTAGCCTAACACATGCAGTTATCGCAAATAAAATAGATGTATTGCGACCTGGTTGATCTAAAACAAGTCCGAGTACCTAATGTACCAGTTAAGATAATCTAGTCGTGTCGAATACCTAGGTTGATAAGATCCGCGTATTTCTTAACTACCAACTTGCCTATGACCGGTGTTGAATTACCCCGTGCGCAAACTGTTTTTTTATTTATAAGCCGTCGGCACTTTGTTAAGAGAGGCTGTCAGACTACACGCTTCATGGTTGTTATTCCAAGCCGAACTCTGGGAGACGGATTTACTTGTGTAATGGCGCCCGTTAGAATTCGGAGCTCCTAAGGTATGTATGTGTCTTTGCGCGCGTGTGTCTGTGCGTCATATCTTCTGACATAGCTTGGCCACTACTGCGACAGGGTGCTGGACATGTCGGCTCCGTCGCAAGAAGTGCGATGAGCAGAAGCCCACATGTGCAACCTGTGCCACGCTGGAAATCACCTGCCATTATGGCGACGAGAAGCCGGAATGGATGGATGGCGCTAGACGCGAAAAACAGATGGCTGATGAGTTTAAAGCCATAGTGAGGCTTAAGGCAAGCGAGAGGAGAGAGCGCAGATGGACACAAGGCAATGACACCGACGATGTCGAGATGGAAGAGAGTCAGCAACAGCAAAACAATAGTGATCAACAATACGTGAATACCGGCGATAGCTCGTCGCGCAGCCAAGCGAGCAGAACCGCCGCAGAGCCTACTGGTGACAATGAGAAGAACGGTAGTTCCTTAGGTGCTCAGCTGAGTAGCACATCGTCTTATCATGATGATTCGGCGACAAATAGTCTGATACCACCTTCTCCGGTGCCACCGTCCCCAGCCACATCGAATACGAGACCGGAAGCTGTCGCCATTGAGACCATGCCTCCCCTCTCCGACTTGAGTACATTTCCCGACGACAAATCGGAACGAGAGATAAACTCCACAATGGTGTACCTTGACTACGTCGTCCCCTTCTTGTTCCCCTTCTACCACCCGTGTCTGCTCGAGTCCAGCCGAGGATGGCTGCTCGTTCTGCTGATGAAGAATAAGACCCTCTTCCACACTGCCCTGTCCCTCGCGACGTACTCCTACTCCGTCCTGCTAGATGGCGCACTCGGGCACCACGGGCCGTGCAGGGCGGCGAACTGGGCAGAACTGCAGACGCAGCAAGAGCTGTCGATAAAGGCCCTGCAGAGAGACATGAGCGACCTCAACACCCGCGGGGTCGCTAGCGCGTTCAAGGAGAGCGTCAACTGCCTCGAGAGCATCATCCAGCTCCTCGCGTTCGAGATGGCCGTCGCCAGCACGGAGAACCGGCACGTCCACCTCGACGCCGCCGTGGTCCTCTTCAACCAGCTGATCGCCAACCACGCGACGGACTGCGCCGGACCTTGGTTCTCCATCCTGAGACAACTGGGGCCGTCGCACCTCCAGGTCTCCCTCGGCCACCGGCGGCATCCCTGGAGCAGCGAGCAGTCCGCCTTCCGCTTCTACACCGCGCAGCTGCTGTGGATCGACATCCTCGCCGCGACGGCCGCCGGGGCTCCGCCGAAGCTGCGAGGGTACCACGCGGAGCTTCTCGAGGGCGACCCGCCCCACCTCCGGCTCGATGAGTACGTGGGCTGCCACAACTGGGCGGTGCTGCGGATCGCAGAGATAGCGGAGCTGGACGCGTGGAAGAAGGGGATGAGAGCGAGCGGCTCGCTGTCCGTCGTTGAGCTCGTGCAGCGCGCCGACCGCGTCGAGGCCAAGATCCGCCTCAGCATGAGAGACCTCGCCTCTTCTCCGATGGAGCGTCTGGCCAACATATTCGACCCGTCGGCACAAGCGCCGTACCTCCAGATCCCCGGCCTCAGCATCGGGACCACGGCCGACGTCTCGATGCAGATCGCGACAGCCGTTGCTTTGCACACGAATATGTGGGCTCAAGCGGCCCTCACGTACCTCGCCGTAGTCGTCTCGGGCTTCCAGCCGGGATTACCAGACATACGATCCAGCGTGCAGTCGACCGTCGACCTGATGCACCTCCTGAAGTCTCCGCTATGCATACGGACCATGGTCTGGCCCTTTGCGGTGACGGGCTGCCTGGCCTCGCCGGAGCAGGAATCCTTCTTCCACGATCTCATCAACGGCATAGGACCCATGAAGGTGTTTGGGTCCGTAGAAGAGGCATCGAATATAATGCAGAGCGTCTGGGGTCATCGGAAGAGTGGGTGCATCGATGCACAGTCATGGGACGCAGCTGCTTGCCTCGGCGTCCTAGGACATCGGGCACTTTTGGCGTGATGCCATTACCCGTGACGGACTTGGACATTCGGATCGATGCGAAGTTCCAACAACTTTGATTGTCTAAACAACCTGACGCCGGGCTCATAAATCCAGTCCTCTGGAGTCACCCAACTTGAACCCTCTGCCGACTCAACAACACCGCAAGAGCCGTATATAGCTAGTTGGGCATAGTTGTCGTTGGTAGCTAGCACCGATCAGAAATTACCTAGACATGTGGCCCTTCCCATGGAGAAACGGAATATTCCCTACCATCAAGCTACTCGTCGGTAATACTACTAGGATTTAAGATTGACATTATTCATGGTTGAACATCGAAGGCGGATAGAGGAAGATAGAGCTACTTGCTAAAGATAGTAAGGAAGAATAGAGTTGTGTTGGAATACTGTTCACAAAAGTAAATGGTCTTGTAGGGATTAGCACGTCTATATATGTGCCGTAGGGGGTATTCACAGACTTTTATTTATTTAATCAAGCATCTAGGTTAGCTCGTACACCAATGCCCTTCCGCCATGCCATTTCCATAATGCCATTAACATGCATGCCGCCAGGTCAGAGTATAGCCTGCAGTATGCTAGCTAGTTAAGATAAGTCGTTGCTCATCACTATGTAAGTGTCGAAAACCGGCAGCCTTGCTCACACTTCCTGTAAACGCCTCACCTCATTCGCACTCTACCGCTCATCGGCCAACTCGAATAACTCCAGCAGCAATCAGCTTGCGGATGTTGCTAGCGACACTGGGATTGCGCATGTGCTCTTGCAGCGCTGCAGGATCGGATTGGGCCTGCTGGAGGATGGACTGCATGACAGGATCTTGCATGATGCTCATGATCTGGAAAACCACAGTTAGTACATATATTTCCATATCCGCCAATTCAATCATTTAGCCCGCCGGAAGGGTTATGCTTACCTCCGGATCCTTCATCAACCGCTCCCGGGTTTGCTCCTCAGTCTCGTTCTCACGTGCAGAGTACATGGCCTGAAGAGCTTTCTGTTGTTGCTGGTCGATCTCTCGAGCATTGGCGTTGTTATGGTGTTCGGCGTCCACCGTGCTAGCCTCGTTGCAGGCGTCGATGCACCTGGAGTACTCACGCATGCCGAAGTAGATCTGGGCCTTCCGGATGTAGGCTCGGATGAATTTAGGGTCCTTCTTGATAGCCAGATTGCAGTCTTCAAGCGCGCTGGGGAACTCAAAGAGCTTGACGAAGGCAGCCGCGCGGTTGCTGTAGCCACGGGGGTCATCGGGGCTGCGCTTGATCATCTCGGTATAGGCGGCGACGGCGCCAGGGAAATCCTGCTCCTTGAATTTCTTGTTACCCTCCTCGCGGGCTTCCTCGGCCTTGGCCGGGTCGATGTAGGATTTCTTGGCGTCCTCGATTTTCTTTCGCTCGGCAGCACGAAGTTTATTGACCGTGTCAGGCGTTCGGTGCTCAGTCAGTGATTTCTGATAGTTCTCTATCGCGGCGGCTAGGTCGCCGCTCTTTTCATAGGCCGTGCCTATGCGAGCATATGACTTGGCGATCGTCTTGAAGTCGGCATATATCATACGGCCCTCCTCGATAGCCTTGGTGCATGTCTCGATGCAGGCTTGGTAGTCGCCCTTCTCGAAGTGGGCAGCGCCTAGGTTGTTCAAGTAGGTGATGTCCTTATACAAGTCCCAGGCTTTAGCATAATGCTTAATCGCCTCATCGAAATTACGCTTCTTGTAGTTTTCGGTGCCTAGGGCCTTCTCCTTGTCAGCCTCCTCCTTGGCCTTCTTCTTGGCTAGAGCCTCCTCGTCTAGCTCGGACTCGGGCTCGGGCTCGGGCTCAGGCTCGGGCTTGGGGGCGCTCTTGGAATTCGCCGAGGAGGCGTCGGGCATCTCGACGTCCTCCTCTGCCTCTTTAGCTCTAGAAGATGACGGTCCAGCTCCGGGGGCTTCATCTGGCATCCTCATGTCCATGTCAACTCCCATAGCTACGCCAAGAACCTGAATCATTCTGGGGTCACTGAACAATTCCTGCGTATTCTGAGGGTTCTTCTGAATAGCCTGGATCTTGGCGATGAAGGTAGGGTCAGCAAAGTAACCGCTGGTCTTCGGGTTCTTCATAAGCTTGTCTAGAAGATTCGGATCGCTAAACATCTTGCCAATCCCACCAGTCGGGTCACCGCCGAAACCTGCATCACCTGAGAAAAGGCATCGTTAGTTGGGAATAGTGTTTGGTGGGATTTAGAGCATCTGTCTACGTACCCGCTTCCTGTTCTATGGCCCTCTGGACAGAGGCAAGCGAGCTTTTTAGACCAGCATTGTTGGGGTCATGCTTCAGGCCCTCCTCATAAGCATCGATCGCACCCAGCAGGTCACCCGAGCCGTGGAGAGCCGCGCCCTTGCGTCCCCATCCTCGCGGCCAGTCGGGCTTGATCTCGGTGGTCTTTTCGGCGTCCTTGAGTGCGTTGGTCCAGTCCTTCTTGGAGGCGTAGGCAGCAGATCGGTTACTGTAGAGGACGTGGTTACTCGGATCGATATCGATAGCTTTGGTGAAAGCATCGCTGGCGGCTTGTTGTTAGCGCCTGTAGTTCTCCAAGACATGACAAAACTGCGTTGCGAAGAGAACAGGAGTGGTGGAGGTGGAGGTGGAGGTGGGGGGATGATCGAGGAGAGAGCGGGTGGTTAGTGGTATGGTAGACTTACATAGCTTCGTCAAAGTTCTTCGCGCTCATGGCGCTGTTGCCAAGAGCTTTGAGCTCGTCTGCGGAGGCCATACTTCCTTTGTCTGTCCTCGGCCTCACTAATAAATGTGATATATGCGTGTGTGGGTGTGTGTTTAGTATGAGTGGGTTAGATTATGTGGGCGTAGGGCGCTGCCGACAGAATAGAGGAAAGGGTTGGTGATAGAAAATAATCTCTTCGCCAAAATCAAGAGAGAGAACGAGGGAAACCGGGCAAGAGAGGAAAAAAAAAGGCCGAAGAGGTGAGTGAAGTGAAGCCGATTTCTTGAACATTCTTCACAAAGTTGAACGAGCCGCAGAATGAATTCGAGAGCTTTCTACGGCATGAATTTTAGCGGAGCATCCCATTGGATCGGCGCCTGCATGCGCTACCTAAGGTAGTAACGCCTGTGCCAGAGGTACGTACCTACCTAGGTACCTAAGGTGCCTGCACTGCGATAAGATAAGACTTGACCGCGGGGCAGATAGAGGTTAATCTTAAAATATCTTATCAGGAGCTTTACGGGCTGCGACTGAATTTTGACTGGCATTATCTGGATTAAACATACCTCCTACTATTGTGGCTATTCTCATGTCCCCATGTTGCCGTACACAATGACAGACATCCATGTAGCTTAGGCATCTGTGAATGGAATCAGTCCAAGTCGGCATTCTCGCTAGGCTGTACTGTCTGCCGCGCTTCGACTTCGCCCTCTACCAACTCTTCATCGACACCTTTTCCCACCCTCCTCGGCTGAGTCACGACCACATCAACAACTACAACTCCAGCCAGCATCCCGAAACCCGTCACAATGGACGATGACACCTCGGGCCTCAAGACCCTGCTCTATTCCACCTGCGAGGAGGCTGCCAATGGAATTCCAGACAAGCTCTTCACCCAGGAGGACCTCATGGCCCTCGATGTCATCCCCCCCAAAGATGTCAAGAAGCTCTTGAAGATAATCCAGCTTCTGACAGATGAGCGCCTATTCGCCCCCGTGTACATGCCCAGTGGCCTGGCATGGCGCCTTCGCCCGGAAGCCGAAGCTGCCAAGTGAGTGTGCTAGCAGTATCCTCCAGCCCTTTCCCGTCCTGCACACATTCCGGTCTTCAGGCTAACATGGATGTTGCATCTCTTTCCCCGCAGATACAAGCTCCTGACCACATCCGACCAGGTTATGGCGTACGAAATCATCGATAACGCCGGCGCAGAGGGTGCCTGGCAGCAAGACATCAAGCGCCGCCTAAACGTACAGGACCATGCCCTGAGGAAGGCCCTCAAGGAGCTCGAGGCCAAGCGGCTCGTTGTGCAGTTCACCACCGTCGAGAACACATCCAAAAAGATGTGGATCAAGGCCAACATCAAGCCCTCGTCTCGCGCAACCGGAGGTCCCTGGTATACGGACCAATTTCTCGACGAAGCCTTCATCGAAGCCCTGCAGGGTGTTGTCATGAGCTTCATCAAGAACCGAGGCAGTTATCTGAGCAAGGGAGAGAGGCAGCACAGGAGCGTCAGTCCCGTCCTGCCGAAGAAGGGCGTCATCAATGGTGCCGCCTCCGATGCCGCTGCGAAGAGCAAGAAACGAGCCGCAGACGCCATCTCGAAAGACGACGGGGCCGCAAAAATGCCCGTGTCCAAGGCCCGCAGGACCGTCCGTCTGCCCCTACCGGCCGGCTACACCGAGTATGCGACTACGGAGGAAATCACGGCGGGCATACAGGCTGCGGAGGTAGCCAAGGGACAGCCGTTGAAAAAGGAGCACGTCCAGGAGCTGATCGACGTGTTAGTCTGGGACAACCGCGTCGAGGAAATCAACATGGGCCATCAGATTGGCTATCGCGCAGTGCGCGTCGCCAAGCAGCACCCCTCGCTCGACTCTAAGCCGGGAAGCGATGACTTTTGGGAACCTCGAAGCAACGGGCTAACGACCGTGCCTTGTGGGAGATGTCCAGTCTTTGACCTTTGTGAGGAAGGTGGACCTGTATGGACGGGCGGCTGCGAATATTTTGACCATTGGCTTGCATAGGCGCGCCCACTACTACTTCAGAATCAAAGGAAGAGCGTGACTACGTCGGATGTTATGATTTGACTTGTTTCAAGATATTGCATGGCCCCGGCGTTATAAAGAGAGGGGGCGGTCATTTAAGAAACCTGCTCTTGTGCTGCTTGCATAATTAAATAGCGACCTGTACATCGCGAGCTGCGATATATGTACGATTGGACCTGTCTCTTAATTGTAATATACGCGTGATCTACGAATTGAAGAGCCACGAGTTACTCTACACAGGATTTATCGCCAGCCCAAACTTGGGTGTGGATGTGCATGAAAAGCGCTTTAGCCGATCTAGGTTTCTCAAAAGCGACGGGCAAGCTAGCTCTGTCGTTTCGGATCATCTAGCAGTTGTGCATGAAGAGGTTTGCCAAGGAGAAATCAGTTAAAATGAATGGCGACTGCTAGCTGTGTTGGCTATTGTGACATTTCATTTCTGCTATTGCAACCGGCAAACATGCCTGCCTTATCTGCTCTATGCACACACCTCCTTTTTATTGGCTGTGGTCTACATATCGGAACGCTCCAGCAACAGACCACAACGCCAATGTGCTCGCTTGATGTTTTAGGTGGTTTACGATAGTGCAGTCTCGCCGCTGTCGACGATGGTAGGTCGCTTGCCGTACCCAATAGTGCCGCTGTTAGAGCCGGTAGCCTCGATAGCCTTGATGATGTCCAATCCCGAATGGACGTTACCGAAGACGACGTGGCGTCCATCCAACCAGGGAGTGGCGACGGTGGTGATGAAAAACTGGGAGCCATTGCTGAGGAATGAAATATGTCAGCCTTTCAGTTTCCAATTCCGCTCATAAGAGAAGAATGAGGATATGTGCGTATGGGGAAAAGGGATGGGAATTTACGTGTTGGGTCCAGCGTTAGCCATCGACAGCAAGCCCGGCTCCTTGTGCTTTAGCGTGAAGTTCTCATCAGCGAACTTCTCCCCGTAGATCGACTTGCCACCGGTGCCCTACGTGACAATTGTTAGCTGAGACCCGCGAGACGATTGACTGGAGCACGGCGTGCTTGGCGATTTGGAAAGAAGCGACTTACATTGCCACGAGTGAAGTCTCCACCTTGAAGCATGAACTGGGGTATGATGCGGTGGAAGGAAGAGCCCTTGTAACCGAAGCCCTTCTCGCCGGTGCAGAGGGCCCGGAAGTTCTCAACGGTCTTGGGAACAACCTTATCGTAGAGTCGGAACTCGACACGGCCGGACTGGACTGGAGAGGGGGAGACAGGTCAGCTTCTACTATAACTCTGGGGAAGAATCATAGACTTGACGGGAATTGGATGGAATGGCGCAGTATGGGAAGAGATGGGACGGGACGGGAAGGGAAGAGGTGCTTCCTTACTCTTCTCCTCATCAGTGCGTCTGCCGTTCTCGAAGACGGGGCCCTCCCATTCCAGCTGGAAGAAGACGCCGACAGTTCCCAATGAATCACCCATTGTGGCGGATTGAGTTGAGTAGAATTGAAAAGAAAGTCTATTGGGCGAGTATGAGGGAGATGTTGCTTTCGGAAGGGTGGTGAAAGGTCGAAGGCGGGTTGTTGAAGAGAGAAGAGAAGAAACGCGGGGCATCTGCACTCGGATGGAAGCCATTTTTCACTTGGGAGAGAGGGGTCAGCTTCAGTTCGGACCAATGGCGTAGCTCGTAGGGGACAATCTGCGTAGTGGGGCCAACCATGACGACCATTGAGAGAAATAGTGTAGAACTCCCCCTCTTCCTGTTGCTCCTCCCTGCGCCGCCGCCACTCCCTTTCCTTCCCGCCGTCGGGGAACCAGGGAGATGGTGTGACCGGGTTACTAAAGCACCACGGGCCTTCATAGGTACCTAGTACCTTTCACCACCACCGCCACCACCACCACCACCACCACCACCAACACATCACTACCTAGGTATGCGGCCTCCTCCTCCTCCTTACTAGGTATTCTCTTAACAGGCAATGTTTTCTCTTCTGATGATGATGGTGACGATGAACCACTGAACCAACCACAAAGAAGGAAACTGCGAGGGCAACCTATTCTCGGGTATTTCTCGGCTGCAGGTGGACAAAAACCCGGCCGTGAGCCTTGTTTAAAGCTCTGTTGCGCGATAGGTATATGTCTCCATTGAAGGAACGAAGCTTATAAAGATATAACAAGAAAAGAAAAGAAACGAAAAGAAAGAAAGAAGAAATTCACACATACCTTGAAAAATTCCAATTACCTGTCAAGAGGAGTACAGGTGGAATTTTGAGAGAGATGGGAAGAGTATAAAGATTTTCTGGAAGCAAGCGTCTTTTGAGATGGTCAAATTTTCTTCGAGCTTCCCGAATTCAAGCTCTCCCCTCCCCCCTGGCCTAAGCGGCGATGCAATAAAAGGGCGCGTAGGTACCTCTCCGTACCTTACCTTATCCTTATCAGGCCCGGGTACTCATGTCCACTATAACGATGCCCCATCGAATAAATCACGTGATTATGCAAAACCCGGGGATTACAAGCTAAGCAATCGAAAGAACCCGCTTAGTGCAGTGCCCCAGCGGCCCAGTGCGTGCATGCCCAGGCTTGTTTTCTTGTCAAAGTGTCTTTAATGGATCGAACTGGACCTACTTCGAAACCTTAACCCGAACGTCTCCCTCCTGAGCCCAAATATCATTGATTCGGGTCCCAGCATAACCCGTATCCCATACCTGTCTCCTCCTCTTTTCGCTGCGAGTCTCCTGCTCCTACGTACGGTTGGTCGCCGCCATGGACTTCAACAGCCTCAAAGACCAGGTGTCCAACCTGACTTTGTATGATATCAAAGCCGGTGTTCGCAAAGTTCAAAATGGTAAACCCTCGCCTTCTCCCCCGAGACGCGACAGTCTCTCGCAAACTGGGCTGGGAGAGTGACTAACAATGTGTCTCGAAGCGGTCATGAATTACACGGAAATGGAGGCAAAGGTCAGTAACATGCTTGAGAAAGGCACTGTTTCTGTTGCGTGTCGTCGACTCGACTGCGAACTGAACCGATCCGATCGATCAATCAACTGACGCTCTCGAGCACGACAGGTACGAGAAGCGACTAACAATGAGCCCTGGGGCGCGTCCTCGACACTGATGCAAGAAATTGCCAACGGCACCTTCAATTAGTACGTATGCGCATGCGCCCGTTGTCTTGGCATCGGTCGTGCTGACAAGAGCCAGCCAAACCCTCAACGAGATCATGCCCATGATATACCGTCGTTTCACCGAGAAGGCTGCCGAGGAATGGCGGCAGATCTATAAATCACTCCAATTGCTCGAGTTCCTCATAAAGCACGGCTCCGAGCGCGTAATCGACGATGCGCGCGGCCATATCACGCTTTTGAAGATGCTCCGACAATTTCATTATATTGATCAGAATGGCAAAGATCAGGGCATCAACGTCCGGAATCGCGCCAAGGAGTTAGCAGAACTCCTCGGCGACGTCGACCGCATCCGCGCAGAACGCAAGAAGGCGCGGGCAAACAAAGCGAAGTACACGGGCGTCGAAGGAGGCCCGATGGGAGGTTTCTCTAGCAGTAGCAGATATGGTGGCTTTGGCAGCGAGTCAGCAAGCTATGGCGGTCCCTCCGGGGGATATGGCGGTTACTCTGGGGGTGTCTATGGAGATGGTGGCGGCTTTGGAGGACAGTCCGACGACTGGAGAGATACGGGCAACCGCGCTGAAAAGTTCGAGGAATACGACGAGTTCGACGAGAGCACGGCACCGGCAAGCTCATCGCGTACAAGACGGCCCGAGCGAAGCGAGAGGGTGGGGGTCAAGAAGACCACCCCGGCAGAGCCGCCGAAGAAGAAGGAGCCTGAAGTTGATTTGTTCTCCTTCGATGACCCCGAACCAACGCCTGCCTCTTCTGCGGCTGCCCCAGCACCCGCACCCTCGAACGGTTCTGCGTTGGCCTCTCTGTCGAGCACTGCCGACGATGATGACTTCGACGATTTCCAATCGGCAGCACCTGCAACTCAGACCTCCGCGCCTGCAAACAGCTTTGCCATCCAGCCGCCGATGGTTACCTCGAGCGTTCAGTCGACCGCCCAGTTCGCCGCGCCTAAGCCGGTGTCTGGGCCGCAACAAGCCAATCTTACCGATATGATGTCGTCTCTATCACCCCCCACGAGTTCTACTGCCACTCCCGTCGCCAATTACTCGTCCTTCAGCGTACCAGCGACCACCGCCGCGTCTGTGCAGCCGTCGAAGCCTACCGGCTACCAGGCCGCAGCACCAAATTACTTCCAGTCAGTACAGGTTCCGCAGCAAACTGGATCCTCCATGACCGGCATGTCATCTATACCTTCCACGTCCACGCCATCCGGGATGTCAGCTCTCAACAAGCCCGCTGCACCAGCGACCGGGAAGCCAAGCGGTGGGGCGGATCCATTTGCCAACCTCTGGGGCCACGCTGGCACCGGTCTGAAAAAACCAAACACTCCCACGGCTGGACCGAAGATGGGTCAACTTGCTAAAGAGAAGACGAGCGCCTCTCTTTGGGGAGCCCCCGCTGTGGGTGCCTCGAAGCCCGCAGGTAGTTCGCAACCGACAGCGGGATCCGGAACCACAACTGGAAGCAGCGGTCTAGACGACCTGCTGGGTTGAAGGGGTGGATCAAATAACGAGGTACGAGAATAATGCCGATTATGGGCAATCGGGCCAGATAATCCGTGATCTATCCCTTGGGTTCAATGCAGGTGCGCTGTATGAAGGATCATGGGCACAGCGTGCAAGCGAATTGCTAGGTGGTTCTCATTTACAAGGTCGTAGATAGGCGTCGAGGCGCAAGAAAATTACGTACAATGGTGTGAGGCTTGAGTTATTTGGTCCTCAGTTGATAACTTGATTGTGTTTTTCCTACCAGGGTGACAATCGGACGACCTGCGAATCGTCAAGAAAAAGCCCAATGAGAGCCGCGAAATTTTCTTTCCAAGTTATGTATCAAGGCCTTCACAACACCTTGAGCCGTTGAGTTCTCAGTCGCCTGCATGAGTCCGTATCTCGGCGCATTGATAATCCTACCTACCTGGTTAGCTATGATCTCGGTCTCCGTAGAGACGGTCCTGATGACGAACCTTAGGATCGAGACTTCGAGACCTCGACAGCTTTCTGTACCCACCAAAGCTCGATTGGCCAGCATTGGTGCTTAAGATGCCCGGGATACTAGAACCGGCCGCTTTGTATTAGACCTCCGGAAACGACTCCGCCTCCTCCGTCAGTCTTGTCTACGGCAAGAGGTTGGGAAGACCTACACAACATGAGGTGGAAAGCTATATCGGATCTTTCGACTATCTCTGAAACAGCACCATCTAGGGTTCCATCCCCTGCCGGCGCTTAGGTGAAGATAGTGCATTGATGGCGATGACTCCGTAGCTGGCTTGGCAGAACTAACCGCGGCCCGCGCTTAACGAACCCCTTATTACTGACCCACCGATCTCATTTCGCCTCAGCTGAACCATGAGCCAACCAAAATTCTCCGATCATAATGCTTCATCGCGGTTATTCAGACGGAGCTCCGTTTGCTGTCCACAGCCGTACATCCCCGCTGTAGACTCCCGCGTAGCAGACGTAAGCGCGGTGTCGATCATCGTCCTTGATTGGATAGACCCGCGCGTTATGATTCCGCCATTTGCTTCAGGTATACCGAAGCGAAGACGATGGCGAAAATAGCACATCGATCGCATGGCCATGGACGATGTTACGAGGAAGGGAGCTGTTGCTTCCCACGGTGACTATCCTATCAGAACTCGGATCCTACACCTAGAGACGAGTCATGCTAGGTCACTTGCCCATGTTCGAATACCCAGCCAGCAATGAAGATGGACAATACTTAAAGCTGAGCTCCCGACTAAACAGCTCCCATTCCAGCTCTGTATCCAACAAGCAACCCTCTCATCATAGTCACGAATTTTCCTTGAGTCTTTCTCTTTTCCTTTTCCCTAGCTAGATTTTTTCTCTGTCTCCTTTTCTCTCTCTTTCTTTCCAGGAGAAGGTATCATCATTATCACGATCGGTCTCTCACCTTTAGTTTCCACATTTCTTTTTGGCTTACACGGGATCTCTTCTATGATTACTAGTAACTTGACAACGAATTTACGATCTTACACAAGCAGTCGAGCTGCTTTCTGCGTGGCCTTCATTCTTTAGGAACCAAGCTTCTGCATTCTCTCTCTATATTCCAGTCTCTGGAAGATCGTTGCTTTCATTATAAAAGGGAGCATCAACTTGCTCTGGGCTTGCGCGCCGCCAATCCTTCACCATTCTTTCACAAACCCCTCAAGCGTCTCTCCCATATCCGAGGCAACGCCTGCCCACACATACCATTCTCAGGCTCGATCGACCTCGTCCTAAGCTTTCTCTCATCACTGAGTTCGAGACAGGCATTCCCTTGAAAATGCGCTTCCAGGCCCCGCAGCTCGGTGCGCTCGGTGTCACCTTTACGTGTCTCCGGGCCATGCAATTCGCCTCACTCGTTGCTATCGTCGGATTAACCGCCAATTTTATTAACGAGATTGTCGCTTCCCAGCGCGAGGCGCCGGATGTCCTCATCGGTACGCTCACGGTGGTACGTAGCCTTACCTCAGTTAATATGTTAATAAGTTCACTAACCCCTCGGTAGGCTAGTATATCTACCCTCTACGTAGCTATCTCCTACATTCTCTATTACGATGGACTTTTGCCTCTTTTCATTGCAGGTGGGATGGACTTATCTCTGCTTGTCGCCGCCGTTGTGGTCTCAGTGACCGTTGGCAAACCGCTCTCGATGTTGAACTGCGAGGTGCTCCCGGAGCCTGCGCCACCCACGCAGACTTTTACCCTGTCTATCTCAACCCGCTCTAGTATCTCCAAGTACAACACCTACCTGGCCTTGATTACCACTGACAGGCCGCATTGCTACGAGATAAAGGCGATCTGGGGTCTAGGCATTGCTCTCTGCGTGCTCTTCGCTTTCTCGGCGTTGGTTTGTGTCGGCCTTTGGCACCGCGTCAAGAGGGCTGATGCTCCCCCAAAGGATATTGAAGGCTAGGGGTGCGTGGGTGTGCATGGGGATTTGAGGGGGGCCGCTACTGAAAAGACTCTTGGTGGCCTCAGAGGAATCAACCAGATATCAGGACCAACCGCGCTCGGCACTCAACTCCTGGCTACAAAGAGTCCCGGGCCTGGATCTCGGTTTCCGCCTCTCCTCACGGCGCCCAAGGCTTCACACCGTCGTCCTGTGCCGCGATCTGTCACAGAAGACGATTGTCATGTACCAATGCCCCGAATAATGATCAATAATACCAACGAAGCTTCAACGACTGTCATAGATCGCTCTCTTACTAATCCCATATTATCTCCTTCGCCTGTCACTGTTCCGCCGGCGACCGCGACTCTTCAAAGCTCCGGCTCCCCAACCGAGGAGGTTATACTCATCATTCATAAAGACGACCAGGAGAAGCCTTCTCATTCCGGCATAGCCTCATCACGCCCTATTGTTATGCCGCCGATTCCCCCTTCTCCGAGCGATGACGGGTTCACTCCAGTTACACCTATTGCTTCTCCCAGATTCAAAGAATATCGGCGGCTCAGTCGGGCAGCCCAATTACCACGAGATGCCCTTGGCATCCCCGTGAGCAAATTCAAGCGCTCGAAGAGTAGGAAGGCAAAAGAAGAGTTCGAAGATGTTACGCCACTCAGCCCTGTTGTTGACGAGAATGATATTGAAGGCCAACTAACGCCTCAGACGAAACCGAAACGGAAGACCTTTTTCGGCGTATTGGAAGGTTGGTGGGACTTGGGGCTCTTGGAGAGGGGGAAGAGCCTTAAAAGAAAAGGATAATGCAGAGGAAAACGGAGGACAGTCATAATAGGTTATAATAAGTGGTAATGCAAGTTTGATTGAGGTTCAGTTGTTTGTTTTTTAGGCACATTATTTATTAGGTGGTCAGGTTGCATTTCACCTTTGCATTAATTAGTTAGGATTTCACTGTAATAGAAATTTCCGTATTTAATCCTAGAGATTTAATCAATCCTATATATGCGTCTTGTACCTAAAGGGGGTATTTAAAAAAAAAATTCAAGCAAGCGAGAGGGAGCTCTTCAGACTATAGTCTAAGCAAGCACCCCAGGAAAATGCGAGTGCCAGGTGAGCATCTAAGACACAAGTACAAGTCATAGTCTATTATATAAATCCATTATAGAAATATTTTTTTACAGCAGTCTCACCTAGACTCCTGAATTATTATTTACCCCAAGCTTACATCGTTTAAGGGTGATGCTGCCAAGACCATTATATATAGTAATAGGCGCACGACTTTATATGAAGGAAGATAGAACTAATCACATCACAAAAATTGAAAACAGTTAAACCTCAGTTCCTTACAAATGGCAATTTTCATAATCTTAAACCTCTCACCGACAACTATCCAAACTATTCGCCGAGCTTGCCGTAAATTGAGATAGCCTACTGGGTCCCATCCATATTCTGCTCATCTGACCAGCCATTAGCCCCCCAAACCTGACCACCAGGTGCGGTATATGGATTCTCGGCAGATATATCACGGTATTCAAGGAAGATCTGTGTTGACTAAGTCAGTAGCTGTATACCATATACAAGGCGAAAGAAGTGGGCTTTACTCACGCTTGTCGTATCGTCCGGCTGGTACGCACCCGGGAGCGCGATGCCTTCAGGCAAAGATGTGGTCCCCCCACCGGTTACAGTAATCTGGTTGCACGATGGGTAGAACTGAGCTAGAGAACCGTTTGTATTTGTCCTTTGTAGGCCTAGAATCTCGTGACTAGGTATAGAACCGTGATCAGTTCAGGAACGAAGGATTCACAAAACTAAATCAACATCGCAAGCCGGTATACCTACCGCAGAAGGTACTCTCCAGGGGCGAGCGTAGAGGGAATAGTCACCGTCCAGGTGCTGTTCTGCTCGGGGAGGCGTTTGGAAGCCCATGGAGTGCTGAGATTCTGGTCGTAGCCTGCCTGGTGGATCTTCACCCAGACATTGCCCGAGGAGCCGGAAAAGTCCTGACAAGACCCGTCGCAATGGGCAAGGTAAGTCATGACTATAGCATAAATCAATATCAATATTGTTTAGTTCTCATACAGATACCAATTCCGAGTATTAGTGCTGGGGTGCTCACTAGGACCGGGGTGGTCGCTCTGCCAGTCTGTCCAGTAGAAGGTCACGTCGCTCCCTGCGGGTACCTCGGCCGTCACGTTCACGGGCGTGTTGTTCGCTTCGCCTTTTGCACCATAGTTACAGGTGATAGCATCGGTCTATTCCTCGATTTAGCCATGCCTGGCCTGCGGGCGCACTCGACCAAGGCAGAGTCTTTAAGAGAGAAATATATAGAGAGACTAACTGTGAACTCGCCGTCGGTGACGGGCCCATTGTTCAGGAAATGCCTTGTAATTTTAACAACAGCAGGATCCTTCTGCGGGTCTTTGTAAGGGTTCCATGCATCGACTAGATTGCCCCCTAATAAAATCTGCTGAACGTAGCCGTGTGCTAAGACGTAAGCATCCAGCAGTAAGAAACCAGTGATGAAAGTAGTCCTCATTTTTAGGACTGTTAAGACTGCGTGGAGAAGTAGAATTGCGATTTGGTGATTTCGGGGTATAGAGACTGAGGATTTAACCATCGCTACTGTTGATAGTTTATATAACTGATATATATATATTTTTGTGGCTACGTATGGCTCGATGTAATTGGTGGAAAGCGATTGTGATCAGTCCTTGAAAAGGGCACGTCTTAATATATTATGTTACATTCTACATATTGCGTTGTCAGTTATAGCTTCAATATTTAACGTGTATGTCATATTTCATTGTTCCGTTAATTTCATTATAATGGAAAAATATTTCAGCTTGCTAGTTTATGCTCGACATAAGGTATGCAACGTGTCAGAACCACATCAAATACCTTGACTAAGTGTCTACCTAGTTACCCCCCGAGTGATTTCAAGATATTAATAGAAGCACTTTTTAGAACCGACTGTAAAATTAAAGAAACCCTTTGAGAGAATAGAAATGAAACCAATTCTTGCTAATAAAGTAGTT
The DNA here is from genome assembly GCA_022695795.1 of Biscogniauxia marginata. NCBI lineage: Eukaryota > Fungi > Ascomycota > Sordariomycetes > Xylariales > Xylariaceae > Biscogniauxia > Biscogniauxia marginata. The sequence continues at coordinate 26,188 of MU404104.1, read as the reverse complement.
GTAACTAATTATAACTTATCAGTGCTATATGTATATATATCGAGATAGGATGAAGATATAAAGATGAAATAGTTGATTACCCAAGTCTAAGAGTAATTCTTGTCGGTGAGCTTCATCCACCTATAAATGCATAGAAGGCTATACGGAGGATCGTATAAGGGGCGTAACCTCACATTTCAATAGTGCGATATCCCTCCAAGTAGAGCTCTCCCGATAACGGACACTTTGGTGTCTGACTTGAGAACTCGCTGCCGAGAAGCGTGTCACGTGTTACGAATATCTTAACCCATACATAAAAGAAGTATATCCGCTACAACCTTGCTAACAAATTACTTAACAGATCTCATTATACTTCGGTATAATACACATTCTTAATCCTGCTCCATGGGCCTGGTTTGCCATCTAGAGACCGAGTAGGTAGGTGCATCAATAGGTTGTCCATCTAATGCTGCGATCGTAACAGCCCTTTCTTGTTTACCGAGGTAGTAGTCTATAAAATATAAGCTTTCAACATCGCTTCCATATAGAATAATGTGCCATGACTTACTCGGCATGGTTAATGGAATTATTACTGGTAATACGGTTATAACACATGCGGTAAGGAATACTATCCTGTTAGTCCTAGTGCAGGTTATAATAGCGCTCTGGCGGATGAGGTCGTTTTAGTCATACCCCGTACGCGAGGTTTTGATAGGCCCGTATATGCTCCAAAGTGTCTTCTCTGATGCACCGGAAGATGCCTCTTCCCTCATGTATTACAGCATCTTCTGGAACCAATTAGGTCTAGACCTAGCTATCCAAACGTGGTAAAGTAGATCCCCACCGTATAGGCGGTGATATGTACGGGTTGCAGGACATAGAAGACGAGTACAACGACGTGAGTGGTTGGTCAGAGGTAAAATCTGAAAGCTTGCCAAGAAAATGCTTAGAGTCGCCTCTAATGATTTGACTAGCGGTATCAATAACACTGATTTTGGTCTGTTTGTTGAAAGAGGAGGCTGCAATAACATTGAACTGCGATATAATCCCCTGACCAAGTGCGTAAATCAAACATCGTCAGTTCCAGTGAAATAATCAACGTGATCAATAGCAGTTTCCAAAGTCGCTGAGAGTTGAAGAGTACCTCTTATTAAAAGCCTTCAAAGTTACTGACGTCCGCTGCATTTTGCAGTTGAAGATTATCAGAACCATCCTAGGCATTTTCCATATCGCCCACCTTGGCAAGTTGTATAACAACGATAAGATTGATTTCCTTTAACATGAATCAAGTGGGATCAAGAAAAGCTTTAGTGTGAAATGGAAGTTAACAATTCTACTAGCTAGCAAAGAATACGGGACAACCTGTTTCAGTTGCAGATGGAGACCGAAGGCCTGAGTCACTCGGAATATCTCTTAAGAGGCTAACTCACTGACACTACAATCCATTCTTGTCTCTAGACTACTAGAAACTAGATGGCTTGGCTGATAAGCGTGTGTAGCAATTAAAAGACTTATCCACCAAAAGACTGTCTAGATTCAGATTATAGTGATACTTTGAAAGAGTTCACGAGCTTGATTGGTGGCTGACGGGTCAGCACCCAAAAGAGGTACCTACCCAGGTACCTATCGTTCGGGTAAATGCTCCACCAAAGACGTGCGGGAACGGAAATTAGGTTTTCATCTGATAAGATTTTGAATCTTATCTGATGATCGCCCCGGTAGGTAGATGGCTAGTACAAATAAGAAAATAATCTGTGGGGTTACCCCTTGTATACCTAGGTACCTATGTATCTAAAGTCTAGTTGCCAAGCCTGCTTATAGTCTGGTTTAACTTAAAATACCTAGGCGGTGTTCTATTACCAAACCAACCAATGAAAGGATGGGTTTTAATGTGGTTGATTGAATCGAAAGCTACGGAACGCAAAACGTGGAGAAAACTAGTCTAAATCGGAGAAATCCCGGCCCGGCCCACAGCGGTATCTACCTACCTACCGGCACACTAATATCATTATTCGTATTGCCACATACGGTGCCTTATAACCGTTGCGCCAATAACTAAAAGGTCAGCGATTTCACTTGTGAGCGTGAAATCCAAGGCTTTAATCCTCTCGTGCACGCCAGGTTGGTTAAGCTAATTCTATGAATCATACGGGGCCCTTGCGACTTTCCTGTTTCAACTTTTCATCGTCCGGCCTGCTAAGCTCCACCTGTGGCATCATAAGCAAGACAATAATAAATGCACATGCCGCTAGAGATGCTCCCACGATAAATATCAGCCGAAAAGCCTTTCTGTAAGCAGGGATGAGAGCCGCTCGGATGATTTCTTGCTGGTCTATCGGGATACTAGCGAGGTAGGATTGGGGACTGGATAACAAATATGAGCTAGCATCAGCCCCAATGGACAATGGAGATAGGGCGCTAGTAACAATGTTGTTTCTGGAGAGATAATATTGTCAGTCTGTCTCGGAATTGATGTAAGTTGCTTATGACATGGGCGAGCGTACAGTATTGTTCCACAGATAGCCAACCCCAAGGTTGCCCCGAGATTTCGAATAAAACTAGATGAAAAGCCTATCAGCTACAAGTGTTTTACTTCCGCGACGGTTGATTGATTTGGCTAGGGACTTACTTTCGGAAAGATGTTACTACAGCCATATCACTTCTCTCCACCCCTGCTTGGATAGCTATGAGAGCTCTACAGACCAATTAGCTTGCCCATATATTTCATTTGCAGAGGAATAGAGACTCACGGTTGTAGTGTGTTTCCAACCCCCACTCCTATTATGACACTGTACCCTATCTGCTTTCCAAGGCCGGAGTGCTCATCCAGTGTCGACATCAACCCGAGACCGACGGCCCAAGAGAGCCATCCGAATAATATGCACTCCCGGTATCGGCCAACCCAATGGACAACTAGACCAGATAATGTGCTACTAAAGGTCTGAACAAGCGTAATAGGTAGCAACATCGCACCGGCGAGAGTGGCTGAATAGCCATAGGCGAGTTGGTAGAATGTAGGAATGTAATAGACCTGGACGACAAAATTCCAACCGTTTATGGCCATGGTAAGGCATGCCCCATTGACGAGCTTTGACTTGAAGATATGGACTAGGAGCGAGGCAAATGTTAGAGAAGCAGATCGCTACATGATGAGGTAGAGATCTAGAACCTACGAGGCACAAGAGGATACCGCGGTCCCTTCCACTGCCATAGCACGAAAGCTACGCAAACTATGATGCCGATAACCAAGGTCGCAATAACATGTGTAGATTCCCATGGATATTCTGCTCCTCCCCAGGTCAAACCTAATAGCAGAACGGTCGTTCCAACTAAGGCGAGCCCGACACCGATGAAGTCGACCGCTCCAAGTTTCCTAGAAATTGGGTTAGATGATGTTTGCCTAGATACCTAATAATAGGATTTCGTACAGTCTCCAATTCCCTTCAACCTTCTTTAGTGGCATGAAGAATACTACGCATGATGTAGTGAGCACGGTCAAGGGCAGATTCAGACGGAAAATCCATCGCCAAGAGTCCTTGGATATCGAGGAGAGTGAGCCGCCAATAACGGGCCCAATACCGTTAGCAATAGCCACGACGGCGCCCTGCTCGCGTGCGACGTTAGATCCAAGGAGACAATAATGATTATATACTACGTACCAAGATGCCTTGATATTTTCCCCTCTCGCGCAAGGGCACAACGTCGCTAACTATCAGCTGTGCGACAGTCATTAGTCCTCCACCACCAATTCCCGTGAAGCAGCGGAAAATGACAAGTTGGGTGGCATTCTGCGCAAGGGAAGCCGCTAACGAGCCTGTGAAAAAAATCGCAAGGCCAAGTAGCAAAATGACCTTGCGGGACCAGATGTCTGAGAGCCGGCCATACAGCAATTGGCCAACCGTGGACGTACTGAGGTGGTAATATTCGAAGTCAGATATGGATCACCTCCCAAGGAAACGATGCACCTTACATGAAATATCCGTTCGCTATCCACGACGACTGGTTGCTCGCCCCCAACGCATCGCTGACGATGTACAGACTAGATGCAAGAGTAGTCTGGTCTATCAGGGCCAGCAAGTCGACACTGGCACAGGCGAGAAATATCTTCTAAGTATCAGCGTTGTTCTGCTAGAGTAAGGGAAGCGGTGCCTATCTTGCCGTGATGATGGTCTTTTTAGGGACATAACTGGTTTGCTCGTTGAACACGTGAGTGTGCTCCTCGCGAGGCTTACTTGAATAACCTTGTTCTTGTTTCAAGTTTCGGTCAAAGTCAGTATGAGTAGCTTCTCCTGCCTGAAGCACGCTCCCGTGTGACTTGATCTCCATGTCGAGCTAGGAAGAGGCACAAGTTCATGGATGCAGCTCAGCTCTTCGTGTCTTTTTATCCTCCCACAATAACTAGAGATCAAGTATAGTGATTTCTGCACGAGGGACGTGCGAGGGTAGCGCAAGACGCACACATATCCTTGACGACTCTTTCTAATGTCTAATGGATATCAAATTGGGTTTAAGGTGTGGGTCGATGCCAAGCTCACCCGCAACTAGCCATTGGCCAAAACAACCTCATAACAAACTCAAAACCGCGCCAATCCCTGCGATATGTATATGCTTGACAGGAGGAGTTCTAATCCCACTCTATGTGCCCTGAGGTTCTTTAACGACAATATAATATTAGTGATTAAAATAACACGCTGGGTACCTTAGCCTGATTATCCCGTCCACAATTTAGATGCCAAGGTTGACATATTCGAAGCCTAAATTACGGTACTATTATTGAAACCCAGGAATTCTGGATAGGTAGGTAGTCAGTCGGATTCAAAAAGACGTAAATCCTTGGATGGTTTTGTTGTTATCCACCCAGATTTCGTGAATGGATTAAGGGGTCATCATCAGGAATACTGATATTTTGGTATGTGACGATCACCTTGATGGCTAGTGGTCCCGACATCTTGGTTTGTGACTATTACCTTGATGGCTAGTAATACCGACTACTTGGTAGGTGATTACTGTAATACCTTGATGGCGAGTGAATTCGGTCTATATCTGACAGCACATCATTCCCTCCGGGGACATCTTAACCGCCTTGAAGTGATCTTCAAGTTACTATCCGTTTGAGGTAACACATTGGATATCGAATGTGAGTGACTGTCCCACAGGAGCCGCATTCTTCCCAGTTAATACAACGTAATAGTCTTTGCACCAGCAGGGGAAACGTTGGTCAATACCACATGGCTAACTATTCCGCTACCCGGGTCAATGCTGGTTTAAAGCGTCCTAGGTGTCACTAGTGATGCAATCATGAAGGCCGAGATCTCTAGATGGCCTATGGGAAGCAGACACCGCATGCAATAGGGGTTATATCCCGGCCGATGTGGTTACAGAGGTGTGCGTATGCCTGATGTTTTATCTTGTGGTGTGTTGCCAACCAATGGGATCGTCACTGTGAATAATAGCCTCCATGCTCGAATTTGAAATGGAAATCTATAACATCCCTCTTTCTGGCACATCTTCCAGGGAAAAAAAGGATAGCTAGAGTTTACAGCCCACAACTAAAACGAACGGAGTCTGATCAAAGGAAGGTGACTGCAATAAGATTCAACCATGACAGAAGATAACTTCCTCAATGTATTTAAAGGGCCCGATTCTGTCCAACAGTACTTCAACCCCGATTCGGGACCCCCGTTGCCCCTGGTAGAGCTTCCCGACTGCCTCAACCCTTATCGTCAAGATGGGGTACGTATATATGCTAAGATGATGACGATGCATCCGGCCAACAACGTAAAAGCTTTGCCAGGTAAGAACTAAGCACAGCATCTCGCATTCTATGGCCCTCTGTAATTTACTGATAGGACTAGCATTAAACCTCCTCGACAAAACTGTTGCTCCTGAAAAGACCAAGACCATTATCGAGTACAGCTCAGGTTCCACTGTTATTTCTATGGCACTAGTATCTCGAGTGTTTCATGAAATCTCAGACGTGCGGGCTTTTCTCTCCAACAAGACATCAAGTGCTAAACTTCGATTGATGAGGTTTTTTGGACTCAACATGGAAGCACACCAGATTTCCCAAGCACGTATATATACGCTAACATTCTTGGTAGAACACTCTTCGGCGGACCTTCTCAGCCCGAACCAACAGACGATCGCGGCGGGATTAGAATTGCACAGAGATTGGCTGAGGAAACCGACCACATCGTGAACCCGAACCAGTACGAAAATGACGAGGTACGTTTCCATGACCACGACGTATGCATTAGGAGCTGACTGTGGGCGTTAGAACTGGAAAGCGCATGTCAGATGGACAGGTCCCCAAATCTTGAAGCAGTTACCTGAGGTCAATCTTGTCTGTGCTGGTATGGGGACATCTGGTAAGTTGCACAGGCTGCTCGATACAACTCAACTCCTGACAGAGTATAGGAACAATCACCGGCCTGGGAACATATTTCGGGCAAGCCAAGCCATCCGTGTTTCGGCTTGGGTATTTATATAACCTTAAAAAGAAACGTTTAGCTTGAAGGCTGACATTCTCAGGGTCTGCACTCAAGCTGGGGATCGTGTCCCGGGACCGCGTTCATTCAGCCTCCTAGCACCTGTCAAGTTTCCGTGGAAGGAAGCGATTGACTCTATTGAGGAAGTTGGCTCACATGACTCTTTCACTCTGTCCCTGGAGCTGTGTCGCCAGGGGATCGTCTGCGGACCCTCGTCCGGTTTCAACCTAAAGGGCCTTTACCAGTTTATTCAGAAGCGAAAACTCAACTCAACGTTGTCGGAATTATCTGGTGCGGACAGCGTGATAAATTGTGTCTTTCTATGCTGCGATCTGCCGTACCAGTACATAGACGAGTATTTTGACAAGTTGGGACCGAGTCACTTTCCCCCAATCAAAAATGAGGTGCGCCTAGTCCCTACCATTGTCTTCGGTCTAGCTCGCTAACCAATCTCAAGAACCTTGGGAACGTGGACCTATACAGGTATGACGATGCCTGGGAACGAGATATCTCCTTGCAGGACTTGCTGTCTCTGGGTGGCAATGTCTCCTTGCTAGACCTACGCCAGCCTGCAGCCTTTTCCCAACTTAGCCTACCAGGTTCCATAAATCTACCGTGTGCAAACCCCGAGGATAATAGCCCATTCTTTGATTCTGATGTACTCTCGACTTTGTGGACCGAGCTCGATTCGCGATTCGACGCCGGGGAAAAGGTCTCATCGCTCGTGAGAGATAAACGAATCATAGTCCTTTGTTACAATGGAGATTGTTCTCGGGTAGCTACTAGCGTATTGCGTGCGAAAGGGTACATTGCAGAAAGTGTCAAAGGCGGCTTTAATGCCTTACCTGTTGTACAGGAACCAGCGGCAGGGTACGGCCTGTTGGGAGTGGCAAGTGAAAACTATAAACAGCTATCTCTGGTTACGAAGGAGGTTGAGGTTATGCAATCTGGTTGAAAGGGTTAATTTACGATACCATGAATGATTTCCACATAAGTATCTCAATAAATATATCTCATTGAATACACAAATAGATCGCGGACATATAAAGAGTGTGTTACATTTGATATTTTAAAGCTTTTATAAACTTTTAACTTATAAGCTTTATACATACTTTATATAGGTACCTGTATTTCTATTTACAATGTAAATGTTTGAAAAACCGGGAAGTAATTGAAACATCTTATTATTAATGGTTTAATAAAGAAAACTGGGTGTTAGCGGTCTTAGAAGTACGATATCTACAGTAAAATAGGTATTTAAAAGTCGTGAACGTCTTGAAGGGATTGAGGGGATCTCTCTAACGATTATTCTAAGTGTAGTAGTGACCAACCATATACGCTTATCACTCTCAGTCTGGTATGCACCTATCTAGTTCCTTGACACTCAGGGTATACTGTTAGTGTCTTATTAAACACATTAGACGTGATTCATGTCAACCACCTTACAAGGGTCAAGCGGGGCTTGGGACCCGAAGAGCTAACAATGCGGCCCACTTCACATAGGATGGGTGTCTTGTGGAACCAATGTATAACTTATATGTACCTAGTCACGCGGATTATAAATAGTTAGAGTCCTCATTGACACTTCTGGCTCGTATCAACATGAACAGAATCCCAACGGCGGCCCAAATGACCATATCGTTGCTTACAAGTCTATTAATTGGTCCACCATGTCTAGAGCGCCATCGTCTATGCCTATCCCGGATCGTCAACAAGCCATTATCCAGGATACATCCGGGCGGCCCATCATCGTGAACGACGCACCCGTTCCAGCGCTCCGGCCAGGCACCATGTTGGTCAAGACAGCAGCTGTCGCCCTCAATCCAAGCGATTATAAAATGGGGGCTGCCTTTCCCAGTCCGGGGGCGCTAATCGGGATGGACTTTGCAGGGCATGTGGTTAAGTTGAATACAACGCGGCCGGATTTAAGCATAGGTGATGCTGTATGCGGCATCATCCACGGATCAAACCCAGCTGACCACGAAGGTGGCACCTTTGCTGAGTATGTGCTTGCACATACCGACCTGGCATTCAAGGTGCCAGATGGAGTATCGTTGGAGCAGGCCGCGACCCTAGGGACTGCATTATTTACATCCTGCGTCGCACTATGGGATTCACTCAAAATTACAGCGTCGCCCGACGAACCAGCCAAGGAGGCATTTCCTGTGCTTGTCTACGGTGGAAGTACTGCCTGTGGAACGATGGCTATGCAATTGCTGCGACTGTGAGTCGGTTTCGTACTCAAGTACATACTAGGCACATATCGATATAATACTTACCAATCCTGCCATGGCAGCTCGGGGATCGATCCTATAGTGACGTGCTCTCCTAAGAACTTTGATCTAGTAAAGAGTTATGGCGCCAAAGCTATGTTCAACTACACGTCACCCGATGTTGCGGGGGATATCAAGATGTACACCAAAGGCCGACTTCGCCATGCGCTTGATTGTATTACGTGTCAGGAATCAACTACATGTTGCTTTAGCGCACTCGGACGGCCTGGTGGACGCTACGCGTGTCTGGAAGCGTGCCCAGCAGATTGGAGGACGCGAGAAGTTGTCAAAGCAGAGTTCATTATGTCCCTAGAGGTCTTCGGAAAGGAAGTCAAACTAGGTGGTGAGTATGGGCGTCTTGCGGACCCGAGAAAGCACGATATGGCGACGAAATATTCTAGGGTGTTTCAGAGACTGTTAGATGAGGGAAGTATTAGAGCACATCCAACAGAGGTTGTAGGCCGGGGCTTCGAGAGTATACTAGGTGGACTACAGCAGCTAAAATCGGGAAGCGTATCAGGGAAAAAGCTCGTCGTCTTGCTTGAATAAGGACGTTTAACACACGCTTTAAGCGAGGAAATTCAGTAAAAGGAACTAGCGATAAAACTTCGTTAACACACACAAAATCATCCCGTGATTTATATCGAGTGTATTTTATAAATCAATATAATGACGAATTAAATAAACAAGGTTTAATATTAAGCGAGGTTATAATATAGAGTTATATAAGAACTTCGTCAAAGATAAGGCTTTTAAACTATTATAATAAAGCAGTTTAAAGGCCCGAAGGTTACGATTAATGGTTTAGTATGAAGATATGCACCTGTGAAGAGGATTAGGAAACCAAACCCGAGCGGAGCCGAAAGCATTATTAATGATCCTTGTAAGATTATAAGCAGTTGGTGCACGACGGTTGAACTACTTTAAGCAGCAGGGTAGTTCGCATTGTGATTCCTATACAGGACTAAGTCTTTGGAGACACTTGGTGTTGGTGGATATAAGAGCAGTAGGCCTTGAACCAACCAGAAGAATGATATAAGCTATGTACATAATCTAGAGGTTGGTATATTGAATGAACCCTTACAGACACGTCTGTGGAGTTACAGGGGTGGTCACGTGGATCTCCGTGTATGCTAGCTTAGGTTAGATTCTCCTGCGCGATGCACACCCAAGAAATCCAAACCACTTTAAAACCCCTTGTCCTTGATTACATATCACCTGATATGCTATTTACAACATTTTCTACCACTCATTTCTCCTCATAACCGACGATGCCGGTTGATGGAATCCACATTTATCATGTACGGCCCGGGGCGTTGCGTACCGTAGTCGGCCCAACATCACTCTTATCGTATGTTAGGACCTTGTACGCTTGGGTTGCCTACTTATAGTTACCCGACGCCAGTAATATATTGGCTCGGTACCGTGACTAAAGAAACAAGTGGCGGATAGACACATTAGCTCTTTTTGTTTAAACCTAAAGTTAGGCACTTTCTAGTTCCCGGCTAGATGGAGCCTGTCGTACCACCTTAGCTAGAAGAGCCAAAGGAGAAGAGCGGCCGGCAAACTGTTAACAATCACTTGCGATAACCGTTCAACGAATCAGAGTGGTTCATCAACCTAGCATCTGGTGAATTAGGCTAGGTAGTTTCCAAACTGCGTCACCAGACTAGTTACAAAGATATAAAGTTACCTATACTTAGGACGGGAGTTGCCATATGAGGGCTTAGGTGCAATGCCCACAGTCCAAGGGCTATAAAATACATCCTAAACGTTAAGATCGACAAGCATTAGGAATTTGTGTGATTCGACTAGTAGAATATTGTTTCTGTAGTATCAGATTTCCAATATATATCACTAGCTATCGGACCTTGAGTCCTTGGTTTGCTCGAGCTCAGGAGTCCATATACTAAGCTCATTTACTTCCTCGCACCCTAGGCGACTAAACATTCTGGCGATGGATATGCCAGAGCCAATTGCTATTATCGGGAGCGGGTGTCGTTTTCCCGGCCATGCGTCCACGCCCTCGAAGCTGTGGGACGTCCTTCGCGAGCCCTGCGACTTACTCGCGGCCATCCCGGAGGATAGGTTCAACACTCGAGGTTTCTACCACGAGAATGGACAGTATCATGGCCACACGAATGTCAGGCATTCGTATCTCCTGTCAGAGGACCGTATAATTCGGCGCTTTGATGCGCAGTTTTTCGGTATCAGTCCGGCAGAGGCTAACGTTATAGACCCTCAAATGCGACTTCTCCTCGAAACTGTGTACGAGGCATTGGAAGATGCCGGGCAAACCATTGACGGCTTACAAGGGACCGATACTGCAGTCTATGCTGGTCTAATGGCTGCAGACTACGAGCATTTCATGAGTCGCGATGAAGATAACATAGGCACTTACCACGTAACTGGGACGTCCCGTGCGCTTATGTCTAACAGAATCTCATACTTCTTTGACTGGCACGGACCGTCCATGACTATAGATACGGCATGCAGCTCCAGTCTTTTTGCCGTACACTACGCTGTACAGCAACTCCGTTCCAATGGCTCGCGTGTTGCCATAGCTGCCGGCTCTAACCTCCTAATCGACCCTATCACGTATATTACCGAAAGCAAGCTACAGATGCTTAGTCCAACCGGCAGGTCGCGCATGTGGGATGCAGACGCTGACGGTTACGCACGAGGAGAAGGGGTCGCGGCCATAATTCTAAAGACTCTGAGCGCTGCTGAGGCTGATGGTGACCATATAGAGTGTATTATCCGCGAGACGGGCGTGAACCAGGATGGGAGAACCAAGGGAATTACTATGTGAGCTCTCTGTTAAACCTGGAGGATGGATTCTTCCACTCCCCCCCCCCCCCCCTTTTTTTCCCCCCCCTCCTTCTCCGAAGACTTTCGAGAACCCCTGCTCATACAATTATACTAGGCCGAGTGCAGAGGCCCAGACGAGGATGATCGTCGATTGCTATAGCCGTGCCGGACTCGATATCTCTAGTCCCGCTGACCGTCCTCAATACTTCGAGGCTCATGGGACGGGTACGCCAGCCGGAGACCCAGTCGAAGCCGAGGCTATAGACTCCGCTTTCTTTAGCCAAAAGGTCCCCGATACCACTAGCCCTCTTTTTGTTGGGAGTGTCAAGACTATTATCGGCCACACCGAAGGAACAGCCGGGCTAGCGGGCATACTCAAAGCTTCCCTAGCCTTAAAACACTCGATAATACCACCAAACATGCTGTTCAACCGTCTGAATCCTCGTATCGAGCCCTTTTATACCAACTTGCGATTGGCAACCTCTGCATTGCCCTGGCCAGCTGTGCCCACTGGTAACCCCCGAAGGGCAAGCGTTAATAGGCAAGTGCGCAGGCTTATTATGTCTCATGGCATCATCTATGAAGATAGTTACTAATCACAATCGTCTGTAGTTTCGGTTTCGGTGGTGCTAATGCTCATGCTATCTTGGAGAGCTATACTCCGTCGGTGAAACGGCCTGAAACCTACCTTAGTCCTGTCGTTCTCCCTCCGTTCATTCTTTCCGCCGCCTCTGAAGCTTCCCTGATAAGCTATCTCGAGGCATTCTCTAAGTATCTCATGGCTGAAGGGGAACGCGTGGATATGCGAGACCTAGCTTACACACTGAGCTACCGACGTACGAGGTTCCCCCTTGCTGCCGCGTTCTCTGCATCCACACCAGATCGCTTAGCTTCCAAGATTAAGCAGAGGATCGAATTTGTAAGATCGAACTCTGGAGAGCGCTTAGGGATCCGTGCTCGTCAAAATACAGCCGCCGCGAAGCCGCGTATTCTTGGCATTTTCACGGGCCAAGGCGCCCAGTGGGCTCGTATGGGCGCTGAGTTGATATCGAATTCCGCATCAGCTCGCTCCACGCTGGAGAGGCTCGAAGCGCGTTTGGCGTGCCTGCCAGCGGATCAAAAGCCATCATGGTCTCTGACCGTGGAGCTCCAAAAGGATGCGTCCTCGTCGCTAGTAAACACTACTACCCTCTCGCAAACTCTCTGCACGGCAATACAAATTCTGCTGGTCGACGTCTTGCGCTCGGCACATGTTGAGCTCACGTCCGTTATAGGTCACTCGTCTGGCGAGATCGCGGCAGCTTATGCGGTCGGACTGATATCGGCGGAAGATGCTGTTTGTATTGCCTATTACCGCGGTGTTCACGCGGAATTAGCACGGGGCGCTGAAGGACAGCCGGGCGCGATGATGGCCGTAGGATCTTCTTTTGAAGACGTTCAAGATCTCCTCCTGGAACCCGAATTCCAAGGTCGCGCTTGTGTCGCAGCAGTGAATTCCTCAGCCAGCATTACTATTTCTGGGGACGAAGATGCTATTGAAGAGTTAAGCGTTATCCTAAAAGACGAAAAGAGATTTGTTAGACGCCTAAAGGTTGACAAGGCTTACCATTCACACCACATGAGCTCTTGCTCGGCAGAGTACCTCTCCGCCTTACAACAATTGGAAATACAGGTGCACCCATATCCCGAGAATAGCCAGTGCATTTGGTTTTCCACCGCCTATGAGGAGGACATTGCTACTATGACGGAAGCGCTCAGGGGTCCATACTGGGACAGCAATATGCTGAACCCAGTGCGTTTCATGCAGGCCGTGAAGCGTGCGTGCGGAGAAGATGGCCCATTCGATCTCGCCGTTGAGATCGGGCCACATCCAGCATTGAAGGGGCCTGTTCTCCAGACAATTCAAGACTTGTCTGGAAATGTAATTCCGTACACCGGTCTACTCCAACGAAAGGAAAACGACATCGAGGCCCTTGCTGACGGGCTCGGATATATATCAACCCATCTCGGGAAAAGTTCTGTAGACTTTATTTCCTGTGAGCTCTTCGCATTTGGAGACGAGAAACCGGGTCTTGCCACTGGGCTTCCGTCATATTCCTGGAATCATGAACACGAATACTGGCACGAGTCGAGGTCTTTAAGGGCCATTCAAGAGAGATCGGACTCTGTACATGAGATTCTGGGACATCTAAGTCCTGATTCTACCGAGCAGGATATGCGTTGGCGTAACGTCCTGCGGCCCAAGGAGGTACCGTGGATGAGAGGCCACCAGCTTCAAAATCAAATCGTTTTCCCAGCAGCAGGATATGTTGTCGCTGCTCTAGAAGCTTCCATGATAGTGATTGCACTCAAGGGGAAGTCGGCATCATATATCGAAGTCATCGATCTCAAGATTGGGCAGGCACTCACCTTTGATAACGAAGACTCCAGCGTGGAAACATTATTCTCCATGACAGATATCCGACTGCAGGACAATACGTACATCACCGCGAAATTCTACTATAATGCAGCGGTCGGAAAGGCCGGTGATTCGCTTGCTTCACTTGCGACCGGCAATATTCATATCCGCCTCGGGGAACCTTCACCCTCCACTCTCCCAGCCAGGAATGCCCGTGTTCCGAATCTCATCAAAGTAAACGAAAAGAGTTTTTACGACGCACTGAAAAAGTTAGAGTATCAGTACTCTGAACTTTTTGTTGCCTTGTCTGGCCTTGAGCGAAAGCTTGGCGCTGCTACTGGCTTCATCTCAAACGTGAAGGAATCGGATTTGATAGTCCACCCAGCATTGTTAGATGTGGCATTTCAATCTGTCATCCTAGCTGCGTCCGCTCCCGACGATGGCAGGCTTTGGTCGATGCATATACCCACGAGGATTCAGCGCGTCAGAGTCAACCCCGAGCTGTGCAGGTCTGAAATGCGGAAAGGCAGGCGGTTACCCTTCGATAGTGTTCAGCCGAGCGGAGAGACTTCCATCTCTGGCGATGTCGACGTATTTCCCGTCGGATCAGACTGTGCCATGATCCAAGTCGAGGGGTTGTTCTGCGTCCCGTTCTCGACAGCTACGGAGAACGATGATAAGCCTCTGTTCTCCTCGATGATCTGGGGACCTGCAACCCCAGACGCTGAAATGGTTGCCTTTGATAACCTGGCGACAGAAAACCACTACGACCTTGCTCGTCGACTTGAACGCGCAGCTTGCTTTTATTTACGTAATCTGGAACGAGACGTCCCTATGGACCATCCCTCCAGACACCAAGGGCCATATACTCAGCTCTTCAAATTTGCTAGCCATTCTCTCTCCAGCGTTAGAAACGGTGGCTTGTCATTCTATGAGCCCAAATGGGAAGACGACACCACGGAAAGCATAACGACTCTCTGTCGAGGCTGTGAGGATATCGTTGACTTCCGGCTGCTGCATGCTATAGGCCAGAGACTCCCCGACATTGCCACGAACGACACGACAGCTATCGAGATCGGAATGAAGGACGGGCTCCTGACGCAATTTTACCAAGACGGGTTTGGGATGAAGGAGCAGACAGTATATCTCGCGAGAATAATTAAGCAGATTACCACCTGTTGTCCCAGATTACATTGCCTCGAGATCGGGGCGGGCACCGGTGGTGCCACGAAGGCTATCTTGCGAGAAACCAAGTCCTTCTCGTCGTACACATTCACAGACATCTCATCCGGTTTCTTCGAGTCCACAAAAGCCACGCTCGGGAGCTTTGCAGACCGGATGATTTTCAAAGCACTTGACATCAGTACAGATCCCTGCCTTCAAGGCTTCGAAAGGAACTCGTATGATCTGATTGTTGCATCCGCCGTATTGCACGCCACCCCTTCGATAAATCAGACGTTGAAGAATGTTAGACGTCTCTTAAAGCCGGGGGGTTATCTCGTCGTGGTCGAGGTCCAGCGTGACGCACCTCCTCGTGTCGGTACTATGTTTGGCGCCTTTCCTGGGTGGTGGTTAGGCGTAGACGACGGACGAGATCTGTCACCTTGTCTTAGCATTGCTGAATGGGATGACCAGCTTCGCAAGACTGGATTTTCCGGCTGTGACACCACGACACCGAACTCAGACCCCCTTGTTCAACCAGTGACGGTTTTCGTGTCCCAGGCTGTAGACAACAAGATAGCATTCCTCCGAGAGCCGCTCTCTTGCGGTCCCGGAGTTTTCGGCTCAGGTACAGTCATCCAAGATCTCGTGCTTCTTGGCGGCGACAGCCCAAAAACATCCGAACTCCTGGCGCGGCTGAAGCTCCTTTTGCAGCAATATTGCGGCTCTGTCAAGACTGCGCGGGCTTTGACAGAGCTTCAGACACTAGGAGTCTCTTCTACTACAACCGTGTTGAGTCTCGTGGAGCTGGATCGATTGGTTTTTGAAAGTTTAGATGGATCAAATTGGGATGCTCTGAAAGCATTCTTTCAGCAGGCCGGAACCGTCCTTTGGATTACCCGAGGCCGTCGCTACAGCGCTCCACACGCCAACATGACGGTTGGTCTGCTTCGGTGTGCGGTACATGAGCTTTCTGATCTCGATATACAATTTTTGGACTTTGAAGGCCCCGGTACACTGGATGATAAGGTCATCGGTGAAGCTCTACTCCGGCTCGGAGCTATGACCGTTTGGCAAGGAGGTTCTCTCGAGAGTCTTGCTAATATTACTCTTGAGAGGGAGTTAGTCATTGATAATGGCGGTAAATTGATAATACCTCGCCTAGTGCCTAATCGCGAGATGAACGATCGCTTCAACTCGTCCCGACGTCCGATATTCAACACGACTGTTCTCAAGGACCACATTGTTAGTGTCCAAACAGATAGCGGTGGCTACGCCCTTCAGCGAGAACCTCTGACCCCCGCGAGAACGGGTCCACCCTATACAACAATAGCCTACTCCCTCACAGCTCCTGTTCAACTTGCCGGGGACGGTCGGCTGTACTTAAGTCTCGGACGTTCTAGTGATACTCTCGCTCAGTTCGTAGCCTTGTCTGCACAAAATGCATCTCTGATTTCGCCTGAGATAGTTCTTCCCCTTCCCATCAGCGTATCATCTGACTCCGAATCGAAATTTCTCTACCTCGTTAGCTTACATCACTTGGCGGTCTTGACCTTTGAAGACTTAGCAGAGGATGACAGCGTCTTGATTCACGATCCGGTTCCCGAACTAATTCGAATATTAACTAACAGAGCGCTGAAAAAGAATATCAAGGTATCATTCACCTCAATTCAGCATAACAATAATCGAGACTGTCTTGAGATCCATCCAAATGCACCCGAGCGTACTCTGAAACGCCTGCGGGCCAAGTCAGCGACTATGTTCGTGGATCTCTCAACCTCGGATGAAAGTAATCAGGTAGCAAGGCGGATCCGCACCATGTTACCTATTTCGTGCAGATTTGAGTGTATAGAGACGCTGTTTGGTGGAACACCTTGGGTACCGACTGCAAGATACTCCTCTCGAATTCGCCACTGTCTCGAAGACGCCGTCGTCGAGGCGGGCAAGGATTTTACGACATTCTCTGTCCAAAACCAGCAATTTCAAACTGTCGGGATTGGTGACATCCACAGATGCGAGCACCTAATTCCATCGCAATCTGTCATTAACTGGACTACTGACGACCAAGTACTCACTAAAGTGCAGCCGGTCGACTCCCAACCCATATTCTCGAGTTCCAAGACTTATCTACTTGCTGGTCTAACCAGTAGTCTAGGCGTTTCTCTGTGTCAGTGGATGGTCCACCATGGAGCACGACATGTGGTGATGTTGAGCCGGAGGCCCAACATAGACGACGCGTGGGTAGAGGAAATGGCGGCTCTTGGTGCGGTCATCAAAATTTACGCAATGTGTGCCCCCCTACCGGTGCTTATGAAAATATAGCTGATCAGTATTAGTGACATCACGAAAAAGGACGCGGTGGCATCATTGTATGCAGAAATATGTTCCACGATGCCCCCTGTCTCAGGGGTCGCGCAAGGTGCTAGTAAGTATAGCAGGTTTTTCCTTTTTGACAAAAATACTTACCAATGGCTAGTGGTCTTACATGATAACAACATGAGCGATACAACTCTCGAGACCGCGCAACATATAATACGGCCGAAGGTGGAGGGGAGCATTCATCTGAATGACTTATTTCAAGAAAACACATTAGATTTCTTTGTGGTTTTCTCCTCATTTTCGTCGGTCGTCGGTGTCCCAGGTCAATCACTGTACGCGGCCGCGAACCTGTTTATGGTCAGCTTAGCAGAGCAGAGAAGACGGCGCGGTCTCGCCGCATCGGTCATAAACATCGGCCTAATACTGGGTGCTGGCCATATAACAGAGAAAAAGCACGACACTAAAGCTTTAGTTGTCACGATGGCAGGCGTGCATATGTCCGAGAAGGACTTTCATCAAATGTTTGCCGAAGCCGTAATGGCAGGCAAACCTGGCTCTCCAACCCCGATTGAGATCACCGCTGGTCCCAGGCAAGTACGGCTCGACGAGAAAGTCCAACCAATATGGGTTACGAATCCAATGCTTAGCCATTTCTTGTTGGATGGAGAGCAGGTGGACACGGTATCCTCCAATGCTAAGCATCAAGTGCCCCTAGAAGTGCGGCTTTCAGCTGCAAGGAGGTTGGATGAAGTCCGTCAGATTGTAAGAGAGGCAATACTCGACAAATTGAGTGCTCTATTTAGGCTCGATGCAGATACGATGGACCAGGCGAGTCTTGATGCTACTCGTCTGGACGAACTCGGCATCGATTCCCTTATGGCAGTTGAGATAAGGGGCTGGCTATTGAAGAACCTATCGGTGAACTACCCCGTGCTTAAGATATTGAGTGGCATATCCATTGGGGAACTGGTAATGGCGGCCGTTGAAGGTACCCCCGGGGAGAAGTTTCCTAATGTCTCTTGTACTTAATGTCTGTTTACATTAATTAACAACCTTTTCACTGCCTAATTAAAGCCTGTTAAATATGCCGTACTTCATTTTTATCATGACTTAGTAACAGTATAATAAGCCCCACCTATATTCACCGCGATTATAAGTAGGTATTTACTATAATAATATAGTCTTAGTTATTATCTTAAATTTCTTTTTTTTACCTTTAGTATTTTCATTAATAAACTATGAAACTAAGTATTACTTTGAATCCCTTTGCGTTGCCGCGACAGGTTCATGTTATTTCTCATAGGTGTCCCAAGTAGATAGGGATCTCGATATGCCTATATATGTACTCCCTTATGTATATACCCCTTTCACATACTAGGCACTAGCCACGATACAAAGCCACCTTACCTGTTGAAACCATGCTTGTTATTTTAATAAAATGATTTATAACTAGCTTGTACAAAACGCGGTGGTCTTCTTAACCCGAAACTTTTTTTCTTTCCATTTCAGCTTTGTGGTCAACCGTAGTAAAGGGATGCATAACCGCCGTTAGCGACATTGTGTAAACAGCCGGCCTAAAAACGGTACTTTATTACCATAATTGTCTATAAGTAAAACATACAGACTCATCGCGCTCGACCTAAGCTTCGAAAGGCCCAAGGTCTTTGCGTTCTCATCTGACTTCCGAAAGCTGTTCATTAAGAATCTTACAATGGCCGACAAATATGCGGATAGCATGACTCGTCATGATAGCGATATCAAAAGGTTCGTCTCAGGAAGCGCTATACGTTTATTCTGTTAATATGTTGACACAATATTGTGCTAGACTCGATGCTCAGTTTGATCTGATGACCGAGAATATTGGCTACCTCCACCCGGCCATCGTCCCTGCTCTATCGAATATCCAAAGTTTTAAGGCTAAAGGCTTAAAATAGGCCATTTAACTGCGTTGTCGTTCCAGATGCTCGGTATCGCCGATGCCGATCGTGACCGTCGGGATCCTACCGTTGGCCGTGCCTGGAGGATCCAACTAACAGCATTATACCTACGTAATATATTTCACCCGTGCGTGTCATCTTGAATTGAGATATCTTGTTTACTTTTCTGTGCCATTACTGCTTCTGGATAAGGTACATTGCCATTATGATAATGCCGCCGCATCCATACGAGAAGGAAGCGAGGCACTTGAATCAAATCAGGATAGATATATATCGGTTATTAACACAGTGGCGCCCGGTTCATTTCTCTCCCTGTCCCTCTCCCTTCTACTGAGTTCTACTTAGTAGCCAAGAGGGCATAGGCCTCGAACCGAATACCCCCAAACTGCTCTACCTCTTCCTTCACCGACTGGCTGACAGATTCAACCCACCTAGCCTCCTCTTCCTGCGTGTACCCCTCGCGCGCCTTGCTCATCATGGGGCTCGACATAAGCATAGTAAGCCCAGCTATATTTTCGGCGTCGGTGACGACCAATACCTTGTCGACCATGGCGATGCGGTCCTCGGGGAAGCCGCCCTCTTGAACCACCTTCTGCAGCACGCCTTTTTCATGGAACTCGGGACTTGGCGTAGGCATGAGTGGAAGGTCCGGGCGGATCTTTTTCTGGGCGGCGTGCACGATGAACATGGGTGCGAAGCGTCGCCAGCAGGTCACGACAGCGAGGCCACCCGGGCGGAGAGTGCGGTATGTCTCGCGGATGGCGTCAGTAGGACGGATAAAGGTGAAGATGCTAAAGTTGTCGATCGAATGGGTGAAGTAATTGTCAGGCACCGACGACAGGTCCTGGGAGTCGAGCTCCTTGCACTCGACGTGGGGTAGCGGGGAGGCGACGAGGGATTCGCGGGCGGCTAACACCATCATGGAGACATTGTCCGAGACCAGCATCTCCTTGGGCAGCTGGGCCTGGGGGAGGCGGGAGACAAGGGCAGCAGCGCCTATACCGGGCCCCGCGGCCGTGTCGTGGACGACCGAGTCCGGGCCAACAGGATTAGCAGACGTCTGGACATTTTCCGTGATGATGTCGGCAAGAATGTCGAGGGTAGAGTGGCCTGTCTGACGAACATAATTGGCGGCGAACTTGGAGAAGTAGTCGGGCAGAGGGAGGTTCGGGTGATGAATTTGCGAAGACATGTTGAAAGGGAGTTGTACTTAAATTGTTAGAACGAGGCTGACAGGAAGATGAAAAAGCTATGGCGATGGTTAATGATAACTACCTAAGGTAGGTTAAAGAATCGAGAGAGAGATTTGAGAGGGAGCAACTTGTTTATGTAACTTGACTTTTTTCTGTTTTTCTTTGCTGCTTTATAGAGAGGCAAGAGGGTTAAAGTTGTATTGACTACCTAGGTACGTATGTGGGTAGGGAAAAAGGGAGAAGGGAATCAACTCTGGATAAAATCGCAAGGTCAACTACCTAATACTCAGGTTACTTTAGGTAGGTACATAAATTGATATTCCCTTACGTCGATACCTAACAAGTGTTAGTTTCTTTGTTCCAACCAGGCAGCAACCCAGCTTAAACTTATGTACATTAGATTATGCTGCAGCGTGAAACGCCGGCCTATATGTCTAAGTACTTAAAGTACCTAACCCATACGTATCCTTAGTGCTTACTTTAGGCAACTACCTAGTAATTGTGCAACCACCCTTAGGTAGGAAATGAATTCATACCTGAAGAGGCGCAGTGGTGTAACTTACTTTATTAGAGCCAACATAAGCAGATAGGTATTTAGTTAGGCAAGGAAAGTAGCTCAGTGCGCCGACCTCGCCGAGTGCCTCGTGCGCTGATCAAATGGACCTTAGCACCAAGTGCAACTCCCCACTCCGGGTGGGGGGCCGGGGGCCGGGGACCGTGCCGTGCCGTCTCTCCTGGTAAGCCCGGGAAACGGCTCTTAGGCGAATACCGCATAATCCTCCGATCATTAATAGTAAACCCCGGGATCGTCACATACCCACGCAGAGGAATATGACTAAAGCCTGTGATGAGCAAAATATGACTTAGAGGGTTTTCTCTACCATTTCTCTACGTCCTCAGTAATTCTGCCGAAGCCAAAAAAAGAAATCTCGTTCGCTTTCTTCAATTTTACGTAATAATCGCCATCTTGCTCATATTGGTTGTTGTTTTCGCCAGCTTCTAAAATGTCATCGAATCAGGGTAAGGCGCGAATTAGCCCAGAGGGAAAGGACAATTTCACGACGGACACGGCCAGCGACAATAATGATATGCCCCTGTTGAAATAGCCCTAGGGATGGAAGCTGTGGTTCGTCTACATCGCCACATCTCTAACTATGTTTCTTGTGGGTTTCGCTTCTATCATGAGCCCATAAAGATGAGGCTTGATTTTTAACCTTGAAAATGTTCAAATTATGTACCACTGGATATGGTATGTCACATCTCAACTCATCTAACCTAGTTCAATGCCACTTGCCTGCGACGACCTGCTCACAGGCCCTGCTTAGACCATCGTCGCAACTGCGATCCCCAAAATCACCCAAGAATTCAAGAGTCGCGATGAAGTCGGCTATGGTTCGATATAAAAAATCTGGTAGTTACTGTTCCCTTCTTTGCTTGCTTGCTTGCTCACGATAGCCATACAGTTTTGATCGTGTGTCTAGTATCCTGTGAATACTTGTTACTCACAATTTCAATCATGTCATGTATAATTTGTCTGGCCTTACAATGAAACAAGTTGAAATCAACGGCGACAGAATCAACCATGTTGCTTGGTGTCTTGAGAACACCCAGTCTCCTTGACGAGGATGTGAATGATTCGTTTCAATAGAGAACGAACGCCCCAAACTCCATAACATTAACTCTAGATGATGGAATGACTCTGGTGAGAACATGTTTGTCAAAGTGGCTGTGTATAGTCTGATATTGGCGCGCCGCCCACGCGCTCCCTCCTTGCCCACCTTCTCGTCAACAGGCCGTCTCGGCGCTGGGCTGTCTCGGTAATGTGAGACCGATGCAATATGAACTGCCTCCAAAGTACAGAAGGTCCTGTATAAGTACTAAACGTTACTTTGCCGGCTCATCATATCCCCTTGTGGCTTCACAGGACTGTGGCGGCAAGCCACTATGAAGTTTATGTAGCTCTCGTATTTGGTAAAAAATCCCGAACGGCATATGAACTCGGCTGGCAATAAACTGTTATTGTTGAAGGTTCATTGTAACTTCCCTAGCCGAACACGACTGACCCTATTGGGATCTCGGTTTAGACCTACCGAGGCGTTATCACTATTAAGCCAAGCTGGGAAATCGCCAGAGGTGCTTGATGAAGAAAATGGTGCAGAGACGAAAGAAGCAACAAGTGAATTCGGGACTATGGATAGGACACACCCTTTGCCCTTCATTAGTAATTAGCAGCCCTCTGGTTCGATTATAAATGAAGTAATTTTGAAGGCCGAGAAACAAGGCCTGAAGGGAGAATGGGACATGTCGATTGTTACCGCCTAATTTACGTGCCATTTATCTATAAGGACTAAACAGAGACTATGTAATCTACATCTTTGAGTCTCCCCGTACGGATTAGAGCCCTTTGATAACACCTTCTAGGCAGGACTTGCCACCAGAGGCTTACACTTCAGCAAGAGATGGGGAGAGTGAATTCTTATCTCATCATCCCAAGGCCAGCTCATATCCTCGTTACCACTCTTGCTGTCACCGATCTCTCCTGGTTTCTTCAAGGCTATGTGCCGATTTTTCCAAAATCTCAACAAAGACTCTTGCTAAGACCAGATCCGCCCAATACTTGCCTACGCGTGTCCGTGGGCCGAACCCAAAGCGCCAGTTGCGGCAACGTAGATCGCGCCCACTTTTCTGTCGTTCCAGCCAACGCTCTGGGCGGAATCTGTCTTGTTGGAAGATCGCCCACGCACCTCACTCCCGAGAGCCTCCTGCGCAGTGGCATGAGCCGCAAGAAAGACAAGAGTCCAAGATACGCCACCCATAGTGACATCAATATTGGCAAATAGTATTTCATCTAGAGTTTACTCCCGCGTTATTATGCCGTCCTCGACAGCTCTGTACATAGTTATAACAGGAGCGGTGCTCGCTCCTGGGCCTTTGAGGGCATGACTGTGTGCGCGGTCATTCCACTGGGCCCAGCGGTCTTTAAAGTAGTGAAGAGCACGGATCGCAGGCAAAGGAATAAATTGCGAAAATGCAAACCGCGTAATGCGGCTGCCGATAATAGTCTTGAATAAGTCCTCTCGTGGTGGAATCTAGGCTATTAGATCTCTCCTCAGTTCCTCGTTCAACGGCCCGTAAATTACCTTTGCGACAGAAAGAAATGGTAGGAGCTTCAAGTCGCGCACAGGGTATAGTATTCTTAGCTATTGTCTTGCTATTCCTCACTTAATCTGTCTAAGAAACATACAATACTAGCCATGTTGTGCATAATAATATATATGCCGTATTCGTAATTATACTGGTTATATTGATAGTAAGTTACATACTGTCCAGAGCTACTTCAGTTATTATCCGCTGATAAGAAGGGAGATGATACTTGCGTTATTGGTGGACTGACTTCCACTTCATTGTCGACATGTCAAAGTACCCAAAGTATCCCTAAGTACCGAAATGAAACCATATGACATTCCAGTAACATTCTGGTGAATCTTTTGGAGATTCCTGCATGAATACTTTGAATTGATATAGATGCTGGTCTATCATATCACATGGCCGGTGATGTGCAGATATCATCACCGTTGTTGAGTAACTCGGGATGATTCTGCAACGCTCACATCCAAGTCAATTAACATGATGCACATAAGCCGAACAAACACCGAGTCATCTGTCCCATCCTCCATGCGAGGGACTTCCGCTACCCTTCTTCACGCCGCGGCCACCCGCTTCTTAGCTAAGCCCCCCAACTTCTCGGCCGCGGCCGACAGTGCGCGGGGATCCGCACCCCGAATCATAGGCTGTCCGTTAACGGCGACCTGGCGACCCTCCTTGAAGAACATGAATGTAGGCATGGCGGAGATGCCGTGCGCCTGCGCGGCGTCCTGAGCGCGGTCCACGTTGACCTTGGCGAAAGCGAGGACGCCCGGGGCGGAGTGCTGCTTAGCGAGGCTCTCGTAGTGCGGCGCGATGGCCTTGCATGGTCCGCACCAGTCGGCGTAGAAGTCGATGGCCACGTACGTGTTCGTTGCGAAGAGCGACTGCAGCTCTGCGAGAGAGTTAATATGGTGGAGCTTATCGCTGCTCATAGTTGATTTGATGTGATGTATAATCTTCTTTTCGTGCGTTCCGCAAATGACCAAAAGCTGTTAAAGAGCATGTGGGCCGGGCCGGGATTTCTCCGACTAGACTAGTTTTTATCCGCGTTTACGTCCTATAGTTTTTTTTATTTAATTAACCACATTGAAACCCATCTTTTCATTGGTTAATTCGGTGATAAAACATATAATAAAAGCTACACTCTTCGTTTTTAGTTTTTTCGGTTTTTTATTACGAACTTTTAAATATTTATAATTAATAAATAATAAATTAAACATATAATTAAAAGTTATAAAAGTTTAATTAATTAAATATCGATCTTTAAAATATAATTCTTTATTTATAAAAAAATTAAAAAAGAGATTTTTATTATAAATTATAAAGTAAAATATAAAATTAATATTAAAAATTAATAATTTAAAACATTAAAAAAGTGAGGTTTATAACGAACCTTTTTATATATTCCTAGTTAACTAACTTTATAAGTAAGTATATACTAGGTTTTTTTAATTTAAAGGTAATAATAAGTTAAGATTAATTTAAGTGATTTATAATGCTTTATTTATTAAAAAGATTTCAAAGTATTTTCATTATAATATTAAAAAGTAATTATAATTTTAAATTAATAACTAAAAACTAGAATAAATAACTAAATATATAAAAAACCTTGATTTATTTATACCTGTTCTTTTTTTTCTTATTATTAAGTAAATCATTAAATTATAAATATCTTATTTATAATTTATTAATTTATCAGCGTTTTTTCTTAATTAAGCGTTTAACGCCGCTTTTCCAGTCACGTGACTCACACGTGACAAAAAAAAGAAAAAAAAGGAGGTTTATAACAAGGTTATAATAAATTATTACAAATTAATAATGTTAAAAGGGTTTTTAATAAAGGTGTTAAATATAAACTAAAAATATAAAGAACGAATAGTTTAAGTTAAAAGTGTAATGTAATGTCACGTAATATAAATTCCGGAATTTATAAGAATTTAATATGTTAAATCCTCGAGGATTTTATTACGACTAATAAGGATAAAACGAGAAAAGGTCACGTAACCTTAAAAGTCTCGTAACTTAAGGTAAAATTCTTTATAACTCTCTTTATAAATTTATAAAAAATTAAAAAGAAGATATAAAAAATACAAGATATTATTTCTCTTTCTTTTCTTTATAAATAAATTAAAATCTCTTTATATATTTAATTATTCTTTTTAATTTTTTAATTATTAATTTAAAATTATAATTACTTTTTAATATTATAATAAAAGTACTTTAAAACCTTTTTAATAAATATAATATTATAAATTAATTAAATTAATTTTAATTTATTATTAATTTTAAATTAAAAAAACTTAATATATATTTATTTATAAAGTTAATTAATTAAAAATATATAAAAAGATTATTACGTTTTAATAGTATTTAATAAACAACAAATAAAAGGGTTAGGGTTAGGGTTAGGGTTAGGGTTAGGGTTAGGGTTAGGGTTAGGGTTAGGGTTAGGGTTAGGGTTAGGGTTAGGGTTAGGGTTAGG